>MNCI01009412.1:1097131-1157283 GCA_015680685.1 Gnetum montanum
TATGGCTATTTTAATGAGGTTATGCGATTTTTTAGAATTTCATGTAAAGTTATGAATTTTTTCCAAAAGAAGGGTAGGGTTTTTGGCTATTTTTCAGTTATGGTTGTGTAGATCTTGTCATAAGCTTTCCAATAGAGTGGAATCACTCCATTTGGATTTAAAATGAATTATTGAAAATATTTTTATTAAAGCAAAAAGTGATTTTTTGATGATGGCTAGGTTATTGCTTGGTTTTTTATGTTTTCTATTATAACGAATTTAAGTTTTTAAATATGTTGGTTATGGTTGAAAAGCTCATAATTTCAAGATTCTTTCCATGATATAATCACTAAAATAAGAGTTAAAAATAATTCTTTATTACTATGGTTGCACAATCTAGGGCTTTTTCATTGACAGTGAGGTTACTACTTGGTTTGTTCTATTTTTTGTCAAATCCTCTAACAATTTTTATAGTTTATAGAATTTTTTTGTAGTTCATGATTTCAAGATTCCAATGGTGGTTGAATCATTAAATTTGAAGTTATGGTTAATTTTTCATGAATTTTCCCATATGGTCATGCATGTAGAGGTTTTTCATGGTTGTAACAATGTACCCCTTGGGGATGGGCAACATGGACATGCTTAGAAATTTTTATTATCAATGGCCCATGCTCTTGGGGATGTCAAAAGATGCTAATTATTCTATAATATTTTTTTTATGAGAAATAAAAATATTTTACTATTTTTAGTAGGCAATTTTCTTTCTATAGCTATTTTGGAAGTTTTAGGTTATTTTTATGTCAACATGATTTTGGACTATGGCATGATTTTTGGCTATAATGCATAATGGCTATAAAGTTTGTAAGAATTTTGTTGTGTAATTCTTGAAAAAATTTGGATGAACACCTTAGAGTTTTTTACAAGGGCTAATTTCACCCCTAAAAATGATGTTTTGTGAATTTGACAAGAAATCCTATGTGGTTATGATATTTTTGTTTCCCCATGCAAGGCCTTGTTGAAGCCCATACTCATCATAGTCAAGTTAGTGGGCATAATATGTTTCATCTAACATCCTAAGGAAAACATCTGTTTACCTAATATAACCATGGAGAGGGGCCCTCTTTGGTTCTGTCCAAGAATAAAGGAATTCCTTACCTACATCTTGTAGAACTTTAGTGTGATGTTTTGGTCATAGTTGTCTATAGATGTGGTTGGGGTCATAGTGGAGACACTAATGCCTTAGGAATTTAGTCTAATCACTAAGTTCATAACTAATGATCTATTGCCTAAGGTAATAGAGGAAGTAGCAAACTACATCAACACATGCTACCTTTTAGATATCTAGACTATGCTAGAGTACCATCAGTATAATGCTAGTAATACTCTGATGGTGATGCAGAGAGTTCACACATTATTTCAGGATCCACTTGGAACTATATAAAATCTACAATGACAATCATGGTTGTTATATTATTTTTATGTCTTTGGCTTTGTTAGTTAAGTTACCTTTTCTAACTTGTTGATTTTATGAACTTCTTGCAAATACAAGATTAATGATCAAGGATTGATTACCAATGATCAAACCTTGGTGGTGGCTCAAACCATATTAGATGTATTTATCAAGGGCCCCCAAATTAGAGTTGCTATGTATGGACAATTAAAAGAAGAATTTGATAAATACACTAAAGAATTTAACCTTGTCTACAAGAATTACATGGTCAATAAGATAATACACAGCTAGTGGATGGACCTCAAGGATCAAACCTTTATAGCTAGGACCTTTACAAAAGCCATGCCAAGAAAGAAGAAGAAAGGTAATGACAAGGGTTTTAATGCCTAATTCTTTATGGTTACTAATGTTTTAAGAGTTCTATTATTTCAACTAGTTATTAGAAATGACTATGCTAATGCTAAATGTTTGTTGTTACCTTACAAGACCTTCCACCTCTACCAACATCATCCTATCAGTTTTAGGATGTCATGAGGACATCCTCATTCTAAAATTTGATGAGGTGATACCAGCATAGGAGTAGTTGAGGGGATAGGTACCTAGATACATCCAAGAAAACATTTATTGTACAGGTTTTCTTGATGTGTTCATGGCACCTATCCCTTCCATCCTTATTGCAAAGTTGCTTAACATCATCAACTTCTTTTCTAAAGAAGCTGATCATTTTAACACCATAGTTCAAGGAATACCAATTATGATACCCATTGATGAGGATGCCTTTTGAAAATTTTTTGGTGTCCCCACTAATGGGGAAAAGGTTGCCACCAAAATAGTAAAGGAGTTGGACCATCATGAGAAAGTTTTGGAGTGGTTCGATGCTATTAAGGACCACTCTAGGCTTTTTATAGACAACTTCATGTAAAGAAATCATATCCCTTATTCAAGTCTCATGTGTTTCCTAAACTATTTTCAAAAAAGAAGGTACTCAACCTTCCATAGGGGTGGACCTTTAAGAAGGCCCTAATGAAGGGTACCAAATTCAACTTGATGGCTTCCTTGGCTATTGGTCTTTGGGAGGAGATTCTCAAACTTTGTGATGATATCTCTACCACAATCTACATGAACTTTTCATTATTTGTAAGTTATTTTAGAGGTTCATGGAATTTCTAGTGGTGTGAAGGACTGGACGATGGATGGTCCAAGACCAAGACTAGTTTTCTAGGCCTTGGATAAAGCACATTTATTCAACCATGCAAACTCAAAATCCACTATATGAGATGGTTGATTCACTGTTAGTTACCATCAAGGATCTTGGTTCTGGTGGTGTGAATCCCCTAATAGCATGGGGAGGAGCCTCTTACAATTCTAGAAAGCATCCTGATGGCCTGTTGGTTATGTAGAAAGGCCAAAGGAATAACCAAGTCCACACATAAGAGGCCTATAGATGAAGCACCACTAGTGTCAGGGAAACCCACCTAGACAAAGCTTAAGTTTAAGTTTAAAACATCACATCAGCTGGTCATAGGTATGCTTTATCTATGTTTTGGATATTCTATGTTTTCATGACTACGACATGTTTTCATGTACTAATCAATTTTTATGTTCTATGATTATAGATAAGTGTTAGGACATGGTAGCCCAAGCTATCATGGAGAGGGAAGTGCAAAGGCGTGGATCCGCTGTAGTGGAGCAACAACAAAGGTATGCAGAAGAGGTACTCTTATAGCATTATGAGGCTAAACGATTAGCCAACATAAATATAGATGATCTAGATGCCTTATTTAGTGAGGCAATGCTAGGTACATCTCCCATTATTATCCAAGAGGGGAGAGAGAAGAAGCCAAGTATGCACATGTCTTAAAGCTTCTCATTATATATGATATTTTTAAGTTTGGTATTCATTCTAATCATTTAATAACTATTATGCTTATAGTAGTTCCTAACCCACTAGTAAAGGCTCCTACCCCTATGTTTCATGCGAAATGATGGGTAGAGATCTTGGATAAGATAGAGTTCATGCATTGGATGACCAAGGACATCATCAACTATTTGCAACAAGTTTCACTTGAGATAGGTAAGAACCTTATTTTCTATGCCTTAGTCATTTTTGCTATATCATAGGATAGGTTTATGTTATTGCTATCTTAGGTTGTAAACCATGTTTGATGGTTGTATCTTAAGGTTGTGTGTTATCTCTAGTGCAAATTGTGTAGTGGGACTCCAACCAAGACATGGAGATTGACTCCTTCCTAAAGCTTCCCTCCAATGTACAAAGTGTAAAGTTGAAGTTGTACAAAACTACTACTAATCTAGCAATTTTGTACCCAAAAACATCATGGGAGATGGAGAGGTCCAACGAATTCCTATGGGAGTAGATTGTGGCCTTGAGGGAGGAGATATAGTAGTAGGTAGAGATGATTAGGGATCTTTAGGAATGCAAGATGTTTGTGGAAGGCCAAATGGCTAACTCAAAGAACTTATGGACTAGAGAGATCACATGGGCCCACTACTAGTACACCATCTAGGATAAGGTGGCACTATCACAAGAGATGGTGAAGTAGTAGATGTAAATGGATCTCATCTCCTAGAAGGTAGAGGACTAGAAAGATCACTGCGCATGGATCCTAGAGTGGGGTAAGATACATAATAACCACAAACAATAGTATAAGGTTGATCAAGAGGCCTATTTAAAGTGGCTCAAGGAGAATTTAGTTGAACAATGCAATCAAGAGTAGTTCATTCAAGGAATTCAACCACAGAGTGCCTACCAACTATTTGAGGTCATTCTCACAATGGAGAAATCCCCTATTCCTCAAATCACCACTATTGTAGGTGAGACCTTCATGGCTATCATCACTTGGAAACCACCTACTTGGAGTGTAACCAACATCCTCATAGGCCTTGATTTTGTAGATATTGACTAGGCAAACATGACAGAGGACTAGATTCTCCATTGTTTAGAGAATGGCCTTCAACATCTACCTCCAAAAGTTATGAAGCTAGATTTTCCATAGGTGTGATGTATTTTATTCTTTAGCTCTATTTTTGTTTAAGTTATAGTTTTGGTTGTTGGTTACCAATTGATTATGTATTATTTTATTTCAGGCATCAAAAGACATTGGTGGCCCTAGTAATGAGGGTGGGGATGACCCACCACTTCCTCCTCTAGATGCCCCTTAGCATCTTTCATCTACCTATTTCAACTTGTTATTTACATGTTTTTGTCATTTTTTGTTGATAGACAATATTAGCCAAGACTATTTTATAGATTATTATTATTATTTAAACATTTTGTCACATAGTGTAGCCATTGCTATGTATGCTATAAACATTTTAAATTTAAAGATTTAAATTTTGGTTTTAGCTTTTTAACTATATATGGCTTTAGAGTTATGGATTCATAGTATTATAAACATTGTAAATGGCTATGCTGGTGATCTTGGCTATGAGGTTTAATGGCTAAATGATGTGATTGTAAGCTAAAACATAAATAAGGTAAAAGAGATGCTTGCCAGTTTTAGGTCGTAGTAGGCATAGGTTGTTTATGAGATTTTCCAATTTAAGGCCATGGTAGGCCATGCTACATTACTAGTTTTAGATCATAGCGGGCCCATGATGTGATTTTTTTGCTAGTTTACAGCCATGGAGGACAATGTTATGTTGTGTTTGTGTTGTCTATTTTACATCATGGTAGGTTGTTGTTGAAAAGAAGCTCATTTTTTTGGTGATTATATTTTAAAAAATTTTATGGATTTTATATTTTATATAATGCTAAATAAGGAAAAATATAGAATGAGAAGGCTATAATAAACATTATGATAAATAAAAGTAACTCCCTAGGTTACATGCATAAAAAGTAGAATAAATATAGGAAAAGGTGAAACTGGTCAACAAGGAGAATTTTGGCTAAATGGTTATGGTACATATGGTTACATAGTTCTAAGAGTATAACATGGAAGGACCAGGGGTGCACCTTATTTCCATAGAATTTTCCTAATCTTTGAAAGGTTAGAAAATGCATAAGGCTTATTTTGTATGAGCTTGTATTTCCCATCTCCTTCATTGACAATGTTGAAGGGAAGCTCTTTCCACAATATGTCTCATTGATCATTGTTATTTCTTTTGGCTTCCTCTACTCTCTCAAGCTAATAGACTTCATGGTTGGGATTTTTCTCCTAAAGTTCCACTTTAGATTCCTATTCTATGTTCATGTTATTAATAGGTAGGGGAACTATGTTATCGTTGTGAATGATGATCTCACCTTTCCTGTAAGGATGGTGGATGTCTAGATGGATAGGTGAAGACATGGCCCATAATTAAGCCAACTAGGATCTTCTTAAGATAAGGTTAAAGCTAGGCATCTCATCCACCACCATGAAATTGGGGGTTGTGGGGAATTTCTCCCCAGCCACAAAGTTCATGGAGATAGACCCCTTAACAACAACCCTTGACACATTGAAAGATTTGAGAGCTATGGTTGTCATATGTTATATTTTCACAATCAAGCCTAGGTGCTCAACAATGGTGCATGGGATAAATGTTAGTTGTGGCACCATTGTTAACATGCACTCGATGCACCTTAAACTACCCCATCTGAATTATGATGAAAAGAGGAGCCCTAGTTACTTCACCATGTTTGGGGTTGGTCTTGACCTCACTATCTCTAAACACCAGTGATGTTAACTTCTCTTCACTCGATGAAGAAGCAACCATTATCACATGTATGGATTTCTCATTAGCATGGATGTCCTTGCTAATAGGGATAGAAGTCAACATTTTGACTAGCACCTCATGTTGTGTAGCTGAAGTCATGATCAAATAATATAGGCTCAAAGTTATGTTCTTTTTCTTGAAGAATTTCTTAACTTGTTCCATCACACTATGAATTTTTTATCATTAGCCATGTGATCATTGCCTTGGTTGTGCTTTACTTTCTCCATGCACCCCAAAATGTGAAATTTAACCTTAGGTTGTTGTTATTGGAGCCTCTTCTCTTTCTCTTGGTTTTGGATTTTGGGATCCTCCTATGGTTTTCTAGTTAAAGTAGGCTAGGCAAAGGAGGTCTTCAACATAGATGATAATGGAGTGTGCTTTGGTGGATCCACTTCCTTTCATGCCTCAACCTACTTGTCATCCTTATTGTTAGGCTTTTGCTTATGATTCTTCCTCTACTTAGTTAAGGATTTTTGATTATCAATTATTGGTTGTGATGAAGAGGCTATAGCATTGACCACCATAAGAGGTTGTTTTGTGGTTATGTTAGTTAGTTGGGTTATGGCTGGTTGGGTTATGTTGGGTTGGGATACCCTGATGATAAAAGGCTCTCTTGGAGGTGCTCATGATGGTACTCTCATAATAAAAGTGGCTCTTGAGCTTTTGGAAGATGAAGAGGCCCTTTCATTACAAGGGGGTGCCTAGATCACAAATAATTGCCTCACTGGTCTCTAATTATCATTGATGTTAAACATCAATATAACATCGGAACTATTATTAGCATTCAAGAGGTCCTTATACACCTACATTAACTGGTTCTACAATTGAACTAGGTTGGAAGTATCTAGGAGAAACTCTCCCTTGTCTATCATTCTCTATAGGTCATCCTTTAGCATGAGGTAGAGGTCTATGTCATGACCATGCAATTGGTGATAGTGCTAAAAGTAATCTATCTTAATATACCTAGGTAGTTGGGGGTCATCCTCTGGCACTCAAGTGGGATCCTTGGCTATTTCACATAGATGCTTATGCTTCTTTGAAGTGGCTTAAGTCAATTTCTTATATTGTATACATCCACTCTTCAACAATTCATCTAATAGTTTAGATGGCTTCAAAGGTAAGCAAGTGTATTTTTTCCTATCCTTTCAAAGTTTGTCCTAAAAGTAGTTGATGCAGTGGCCCCAGAGATTGATGGTTCATTGTCTTAGTTGTTAACAAGGGCTTTGGTCACATTGGACTTTGGCCCTTGGTTAGTAGTTTTAGTCTTTTTGATCATCATCACTAGAGTTGTGTTTTTTTTTACCCCTATCTTTATCCCTATTTGTGTGCTGATCTTTTTACACTATGTAAGTAGGGTAATCGCTAACCTCTACAACATCTTCTATGTCCTTTTTTTGGGATAAAAATTGAATAAGGAACCATGGGTCAAAGGATTAAATCTTAGACTTGATAAAGTTATTAACAGTCCTCTTAAATATAGCCAAAAGATCTATTTCAGCTATAGGTTTTGGTATATTGTTGAGCAGAGCATTCCATCGTTGGATGAAATTTTGCACTAGCTTGAGGGATCCTTGATTGACCTTCATTAGTTGGTCAAGAGTAGTGTCAAGTTCAATTTTTATTTGAAGTGGTTAAAAAAATACACTATCAAGTCTTTGAGAGATGATATAGGTCCCCTCAATAAGGCACATTACTAGTTAAGCACTTTTCCTATCGAGGACATAGGCAAGATCCTCATTATGATGTGTGGCCATGGCTACAATAGTAAACATTCAAAGTAAAAAGTAATAAGGTAAGCATTGGGATCACCTTATTCATTGTATTTACTAAATTGAGGGATGAGGACACTAGGAGGAAGCATCAAGGATGGGATCATAGAACCAATGGGATCATCCTGATAGAAGTCCATGATCTTAATGCTTTGAGATGTAGAGGCTTTAAGCCTCTTCAACTCCTTTTTTTAGGTCCTAGACCATTTGAAAGGCCTAATCTAGGTCTTGTGGTATCCCTATCAGCTATGGGGTTTATACAAATGGTTGTGGTATTTTTTGGAAGGCTTCTAACATTGCTATTAGTTGTTGTAAAGAGAGGATAGGTTGCATTATGGTTATAGTAGGTGGACCAAACAAGGAGAAAGATGTTTATGCTAGTATCTAGGGAACAAATAAAACAAAGGAGGCATGTGACCCCTAGGTGGCCTAGGGTCCTATGGTGAGCTCCACATGGATGGTTAGTAAGTTTGTGGTGGTGAAAACCATTTCTAATGGCATCATAAATTAAGTTTATATGTAGAAAGTCATAGGGAGGCTATACGTTATTGGTTGTGGCACCAACTGGGTCTGCTATGTGGCTATGATCAGTATGGACCCAAACATGGTCAAGTAAGGGATAGTTGAGGACTATGACACTTGGCCCATGTAGGAGATGAAGGGGGTAGAGGAAGGTTTTGTGGCCTTGGGGTTGTTTATTTGAAAACCCCACCTAGGATATTTTTAGGCTCAAATTCTACCTTAAATTCATCCTCCTCTTCTTCTTGGTGCCTAGCCAAGCTAACCTTCTCATCCTCTCTATGCTTCTCCATCAACTAAGAGAGGATGTCGGCATAGGTGTCAATAAGAAATATTTGATCATACGAGGAAGGAATATACTCCTTTCCATCTCAATGTATGGGCTCATACTCACTTTTGGATTCTACTTTCATACAAGGAATCAACATGCCAACCTGAATTTTGGCACAAATGTAGTTGTACTGATCTTCATTTATCACCAAAAATCCAAGACTTTGTCCCCTAAGCCTCAAGGACTATTAGCATTTAGCCACCATAGGGTCTTTGGGTTCATAGACCCTCATAACTTACTGTTCATACATGTCATTAGTAAAGTGAAATTGCAAGATGGTTAATTTGCCAAATCATATGATGAAAAAATGTTTAAAAAGTAGGCTAAAATGTTAAAATGATTATATATTCTAGCAAATGGAACTAAAAAATTACTAAGAGAATAAAAATTGGCTGAACACATACTACTTACTATAAATAGTAAGTGGGGGTTAATAAAAGTACACCTCTTTGACAAAAAAGAAAAGCTAGAAATAAGATTCTAAACTTTATCAATGTTGGGCTTCCTAGCTGCACCTATGCTAGGTGTAGTTGTGGTGAAGGAAAGGGGATGATATTATGGGGATTTGACACCTTCCTAGCCAATTTTGGCAAAGAGGAGGCTTGGAAATCAAAGTGGAAAGTTAGTGTTTTCCATTAGAAAATGGTTTTAGCATGCTACCAATCTTCTCAACTAGAGAGGAGGGAATGGAGGTTTTATTGACTTCTAGAAGTTTGATGACTTTTGAAAGGGTTGAAATCATCAGCACTACAAAATAAGAGGATTTTGACAACCAAGAGGGGGGGCATGGAGAAAATGCACTAGAAGATTAAAACTAGCTTGGAAATTTATAGCAACTATTATAAAATTTTCAAAACCCAAACATGTGTCACTACCATGGTGGGTTTTGAAACCAAAGAGGGAGTAGAGAGGGATGAATTGCAGCATTGATTACAAGGGAGTTTCAAAGGTTTTGGCTGCAAAATGAAGGTTAAAACATTAATATGTCAATGTTGACTATCAGGAAGAAAATTTTGACACAAAGTTTAGACATATGCCCTCCTTCTAGTGCCAGAAAACTATAGTGATTGACAAATTTGGTTATTCAAAAATTGAATATCTTAGCACATATGGTTTTAACCCCAAATTCCCAAGACCTCCAAAAAAATGGGATTTAGGATGGCCTAGACAGTCTTATAGATCACCAAGGGACCTATAAAATATGAAATGAATATTATAAAGAAAAATGTAGATGTAGAGTCTAAGAAGCAAATAAAAATTACACATAAAATGAAACTTTAAATGTTGGCTATCAAGAAGCATATTTTGACATAGAAATCAGGCAGAGGCCCTCCTTCTAGCACCAAAAAACTATTGCAACTGAAAAATTATATCATTGAAAAATAAAAAATTCTAGCATAATAGCCTTAACCCTGAATCCTTAAGGCCTTCAAAAAATGAAATTCAGGATGCCTTGGATAGTTTGATAATTCATCTAGGAACTCATGAAGAGAAAAAAATAAAAAATGTAACAAAAAATTCAGATCCAATAACTAAAATGAAAATACAAATTGTACACAAATTGAAACTTTAAAACTTTATTGAAAATATAAAGAATGAGTTTAGAAGATACGTATAAATGTTGTCTTTGGCAAAGTAAAGTAAGTTCACTTGGATTGGAGTTCAAAGTCCATTGAAACTAATATGATTAACTTGACAATCTATATTCTCAGCCACTCCTAATGCTCTCAAACCTCCTCTATTATTGCTTCAAATCTACAACATTGGTCACTACTAGGGGATTAAGATTATTTGAGAAATTTGGCTACCAAAATGCTACATGTTTGGTGTTTAGGTTCCTAGGAGTGTAGTGTAGAAACCAAAAACCCATAGATCTCAAGGGAGGGTAACAAGGATATAGCACTTCCATGCTAGGAGGCTCCAAGAACCTACATTTTTCAAGTTTTCCAAGAGCTCCTAAATTCCAAAAATTCTATATTACTCAAAATGCCAAAGTGTGGAACCTAAAAATGGTGTTGGGGTTTTGGCTTTATAGGTTTTAGGTGATGTTACAACTAGAAAAATTGATCACTATAATAAGACCAATAAATTTGATGAACATTAGTCCTTAACCCATGAATCTCCAAGGCCTTCAAAATAAATGGGATTTAGAGCACCTTGGTCAGTCTAGTAGATCAACTAGGAACTTACAAAGTGCAAAACAACATAAATAATATAATTGCAAATAAAAGTAATATAAATGCACTCTAATAAATGAAAAATTTAATCTAAACAAAAAAAAATTGTAAAATTTATTTTACAAAGAATAAAATAAATAAGAGTTAAGAGATTATGTACAAAGTATGCTTGAGACGGCAACATGGATTTTTGCTTAAGTGGGGGTTAAGGATCCATTGAAGTTAATGTGTTCAACTTCATGATTTGGATGTTCTACCATTATCAATGCTACTAAACCTTCTTTGCTGCTACTCTAGATCTACAATGTTGGCCACTACTGGGGATGAGAAAAATGGAAATTTTGGATGCTAGATTGCTCCATGTTGAGATTTGGGAATCCCAGAAGTGCAATGTTGACTCCAAAATCCCACAACTCTTAGGGTGACAATTCTTCCATACTAGGGTTCAAGGGAATGCAAATGTTGGAGATTGAAAGAGCCCTTTAGTGCTTGAGAATGCCCCAATTGTGGAATTATTACTTAGAAAAATGTATATATGCTCAATGTATTCAAGTGCCAAAAAAGTGAAACCTTGAGAAAAATTGCTCAACTTTGTCAAAAAAATTTTGAACTTCTAAATGGTATTGAGGCTAGTTTTTATGTCTTAGGCAATGAATGGGATTGAAAATTGGCTATGATTTGGCTATAATGTTTTTGCATAATGGCTACAAGTTGGTTGCCAAATTGCTACAAATTTCTACCTCATTCAGGTAAGATGGATGCCCAAATTTTGGAGGTTATCATATATAGTAAGATCCTTCCCCCATGGCCATTCCATTTACTATAAATAGTAATTATCGCACACCTTCTATGCTAGATATGAATCTTCCATGTTGAGCTCACCACCATGCTTGCTAAAGTGGTTGGTCAACATTGAAGTGCATGAAGTGGTGAAATCTAGCTATTGTGGCTTCCACATTGGGCGATGCAATTTCCATGCTAGGGATGGAGCCTCCAAGCTAGTGGGAAACGTATGCTAAGGGGGCAAGGTTTTCAAGAGGATTGACAAAAGATGCACCAAAAAAGAATACCAAAAACCACTATATATTATAATTCTACAATGCATACATGCCACATGAGAAGATAAACCCAAGCTATCCAAGTCACCAATGCTACTAGTTTAAGGCCATGGTGGACCATGGTACTAGTTTAAGGCCCTGGTAGGCCGTGTTGCTAGTTTACAATCCTAGTAGATCATTAAAAGGAGGCTTACATGTCAATGATTTATTAGCTACATGTAGTATGGATTTAGATAGGAATGGTTGACCAAATTGGCTAGCTTGTTTCCATCCATGTTAGCTATTATGAATGCACCACTCCCATATGCTTTAGTGACAAGGAAGAATCCTTTTCATTTGGCTAAGAATTTGTTCACATGCTCAAGAGTATCTTTGAAAACTAGGTCACCCTCCTTGTTCTTGTGCATGGTAAAGTTATGATGATGCTACCACTTTTGACTCTCTTGAGAGTGCTTGATGTGAGCAAGCACTTGTATATGTTGATCCTCCACCGAGTCTACGACCACTATCCATAACTTCTTGTTCTTCTCACCATTAATGAAGTTGGTTAAGGCTACTCAGAGTGAAAGAACCTACAATTTAAAAGGCAAAGCAACTTTAGAACCATAAACCAAACTATCCTCAATGTTCTTTGTGATGGTAGCATAGTTCATGGCTAAGGTGAGCAACTTGCTAAACACATCTAGTGTTACACTAAGGGCTAATGTTGTAGTTACATTTGCTATGGAATTCTCATTTCATGGTATGAATTAGATGTCAATATCTATGAATTTTTGTAACAATGTCTTTCCTAGGTCACAGTAAGGTTGTAAGTGTTTGGCCTTACATGCATAGACCTTGGTTACTTCATTAACCACAAGTTGTGAATTAGCTTTGATCACTAGGCATCTAAATCCTAGCTCACAAGCTACCATCATCCCTTTGATCAAACCGTCATACTTTGCTATGTTTTTGGTAAAAACACCTTCCCAAATGATGCTGCTACCTAATGAAGGTGATGCCTTTTCATTAAAAGTGATATTGTTATCTTAACAAGACCTGAAATGGTAGTTGTAATTGAGACTCAAAAGGACATGTTGTAATAAAGGATGTGTCTCTTGAGGTAACATTTGGGGGTTGGACCTAAGGCATTAATACCTAGGGTTAGAGGTCACGCTAGCATGGAGTGATGAAGTCAGTACAGGAAAGTCATGGTAGCAAAGTAAAGCAAGATAAGAAGTGGACTGACCATCCCCTCTAGCTGGGCTATAGGACTAACTATGGTGGCATTGCCAGATTACCTCTAATGGATATATGCCTAAGGAAGAAAACCCTAAGGAACACTCATACAGCACCATCCAGATACACTATTCAATATCAATAAAGCATTCTTTTCTTTCTCTTTCTACATTTTTCCTAATTTTTTCCTTTATACATAATGTCAAATATCATATATATTTGGAATTATGTGTATTTTCTTCATATGCATAATGTCTAATATATCATATATTTGACATTTTCCATGACATCCAAGGATGGGATGTCATAATTGATATTGAAGCAAACCATGACCCAAGGGCCATTTCAAACCATGGGCCAACTACAATAAGAAATTGATGATGAACCATGAAACCATAGTAGAGGAAAGGTCATTAACCATCACTAGATGCACTAGATGCCTAAGATGATCTATGAAAGCTAAAAGATATGATTCCATTGATTTTATGAACATGGATTAGACATCTATAAAAATACATAGATCCCACCAACAAAATTCTTTCATGGATGTTAATGACCAATGAAGATTTGATCATGCCACATCAAGATTTCATCAATGCCAAGAGATGTTGATAAGAAAAGAATACACCAATCCAAATAACTCTTACACATCTTAATACTATAAATATTAATTGATTAAGTTCATTATTAAGTTTCTCCTAAAACATTAGTAACCATGACCTAAATTGATTTTAGTTTTGTTGAAACTCATTATCCAAGTAATCTAGAAGACTTTAAGTTACCATATATCAACCTAGAAATGTTAGTTTAACAAAATAAGCTATTTTGATTCTTTTAAATCTTGAAAATTCAAATTCATTTTTGAACTCTAAGACTATGTACAATGCACAGTACTCATTGAGATGATTCCAATGGTGCAAATTTCATCTTGATTGAACTTGAAGTTTGGGAGATATTGATGTTTAAATTTTATTATTATACATGCATTAAAATAATATTAAATTATTAAATTATTTTTAAATATAATGAGGAGCTACAAATTCCATGATGAGGGCCACATGAGCCCTAAAAAGAGGGCTACACAGGCCTAGGCCACATCACCCAACACAACCCCTTCTTTACCAACTTTGTTGATGTGCACCTTCGTTTACTATATTGCTTACCTCCTCCATGTTTCCTACCTCACTACCATCTTCCACTTAGCCACCCAGCAACCACCTATGCCACCACCATGGCCATTTTTGTAGTTAGTGCAACAATGGAAAATTCTCCATCATTAGATGAAACAATTAAAATTTTCATTAATTAATGGAATTTCAAAATTCTATTATCAAATATTTAATTTAAATAAAAAATGTGCAAAAATAGTTTTCAAAATTTAAATTTTTCACATTGGTAGAAATAGAGACAAAAATCCTATAATTAAGTGCACTCACCCTAGAGTACAACTAGGATCGGTGACCTCTCAAGAAGTCTCAATTTTCATGCCAAAGATTTTAGATACCAAAGTCCATAACTTTTGATTTCAGAAGCCTTTTTTGATAAATGAAGAGTCATTTCTTATATATTTAAACCTTCCAAACCCAATGGTAAAGTGGCATCCATACCAAGGAACCCCAAAAATTAGTTTTTACTCCTTGCCCAACATAGTGCCTCAACATTCTCAAAAGTTTAATTTTTGCACAACTCAAGCATACAACGTCCATTTTTAACATATGAATAGTCATTTCCAGCATTTTTCACCCTTCTAAAATCATGGTGAGGTTAAAGTTATCATATGGATATCCAATAATTGATGATATCATAAATTCAACCTTTTGAACGTTAAGATAGTGTGTATAACCCTTAGAGATAGTCTTAATATCACTATGGCATGTCATTAATTACACTGCTAAAGTTAGTGTTCTTAAGGGAGGTAGAAAGGCCATTAAGAATTAGATAATATAGTTACATATTACTAAAATTATATGATGTCATTAAATATTACTAAAATTATATAATGTAGTTAAATTAGTTAGAGAATCAGTTGGTGTATCTATATCAGTTGATTATCAATCGATGAACCAATTGGTGCATTAGTTGGAGAATCAATTAATAAAACAAAATGGTCTTCAATGATCAACAATATATATATATATTCATCCTAAAATCAAATCATACAACAAAACAACATGGAGATATCAAAATATGATATCTATGAAGAGAAATGATCTAGAAGTAAATCCAAGAATAAGAATAAAAATTGCAACTTACAATGTGCTTGCAAGATCTTTAGCGAGTGAGAAACAACATCTGCTATGTCCACCATAGGCCTTGGATTGGCATGAATATCAATATCTATGAATTTTAGTATAGTTACAAGATTTGAATGTTGATGTTTTATGCCTACAATATGTTTTTCCATGGGAACTTCTATATCAATTCCAGCAAAACTTGGAAAAGATGGGATACAAAGATATTTACAAGTAAAAAGATTCTTGTGGAAGTTCTTCTTTTGAGTTGTACAAATTAGCATATTAAAAAAATCACAACATAGATTATTGTATGATCATTTTTAAAGAAGCCAAGTTTGAATTAGTACAAATATTTGAATGGAGTTTAGAAAATATGATTTTTGAAATTCTGAAACTTCAATCGATGGACAAGACTAAACAATTAATATTTTGGAAAAATCACATAGCCTTGATAGTGATTCTAAAATTTCATCTATCAGGACGATGTGTATGCATGGTTAACACACATTTGATTGCCAATCCAACATGTTCAGATGTTAGACTATGTCAAGGAGAATACGTGATTAAGCAAATAAAAGAAAGTTTGATCTATAAAGAAATCTTTGAAAGATGAACCTAACTTGAAGAAGATGTTTCCATCAATTTAGCATGCAATTCAACTTGCTAATGCATATTCTACTTTGAATCTTTAGTAGATAAATTAGATTCTAGAATTTAGGAACTGATGATGTTAATGCATAGCACTCATCAAGAACCATAGTTTACCAATTACTCTAATATAATTAATGAGGATGGATCAAAAAAAAATTTCATTGAGATTTTGGATTATATTTGGTATGATGTCATATTCTTTCAAGTTACCAAGTTACTAGAGTTGATGTCTAAAGAAGAAGTTGAGAAGAATCAAGATCAAGCCTTGCCATCCCAAAAAAGACCATCTAATCATATACCACATATGGTAGAATTAGACTTACTTCCATTAATTTATATGGTTGATCAAGATCAAGTATCTCATCCTTACTTTTATTTATAATTTTCATAATTTTATTTATTATTAAATTTATATTTAAATTAGAAAAGTAAAATATCTAAGGTAATGAAAGTTGGAAATAAAGAATTTTCCCTACCTTCACTTGGATAACCAGATACAAGTTACACTTTGTGTGATCCTAGATAGGACTAGTGATTGGTGGTTGGTAGATCTTTAATTCACCTCTTACCATTTCTTAGAAAATGAAGTATTAAGAAAATAAATTTAAATATCATATATATTTTTCTCACATATATTTTTTTTGTAGAAAAAGCAATAAACAACTTCAAGTTCAAAGGAGAAATCAAATTATTGGAGCATATGATCATGAAAGAAAATATTGGAGTTGGAAAAAGATAGAGAACATGGACTCGTTTGAGGATGAATGAAACCTAAGGGGGGTAGATTGTCACATTTCCATTTCCAAATGATGTTGCTACCTAATGAAGAGGGTGCCGTTTCATAACAAGTGTTATTATTATCTTAACAAGACTTAAAAGGATAGTTGTAATTGAGACCCAAAAGGACATGTTGCAATAACGGATGTGTCTCTTGAGGTGACCTTTGAGGGTTTGACCTAAGGCATTTATACCTAGGGTTAGAGGTTGTGCCAAGATGGAGTGGTAAATCTGATATAGGCAAGTCATGGGAGTTGGGTGAAGCAGGATAGGAAGTGGGCTGGCCATCCCTTCTGGCAAGGTTATAGGCCTAACCATGGTGGCAGTGCTGGATTGCCTCTAAGAGATAGATGTCCAAGGAAGAAAATCCCAAGGAACACTCTTATAGCATGATCTAGATATGCTATTCCATATCAATAAAGCATTCATTTCTTTCTCTTTTTATAATTTTCTTATTATTTCCTTTATACATGATGTCAAATATCACATATATTTTCCATTTGGTATATTTTCTTTGTACACATAATGTCTAATATGTCATATATTTGACATTTTCCATGACATTCTGAGATGGGATGTCATAGTATGGCTATAGCTTGACCTTTCATTAGGGATTGATAGATGTAATGAAAATCAAACTTGTGGTTATGAATTTCCATTAGGCTATATGGCTACTTTCATAGATGTTGGTCATTATGGCTCTAAGTATGTAATCCTTGCAAATTATGTTGACTTGGCTTCTGAAGAGCTAGTGTCTCCACTTCTTCAAGGAGAAGATTAGTGCTAGAAAATACTTCTTCACTTCATTCTATCAAGCCTCATGGGTAACTAACACATGTCTAAGGTAGTACATTAACATTTCTACTCTATCATCATGTTTCTGATAGAGTAGAAAAGCCATGGACATATTAGAGATGGAAAGGTAAATATAAAACTGTTTATCCTCTTGCAAAGCATAGCCTATCAATAGTTGTGCCAACTCTTGCTTAAGGTTTTCAAAGGCCTCTTAGCATTGAGCCATCCACTCATAGTTAACTCCTTTCTTAAAAAAATGTTGCATGAGTTGTAAGTTATCTGTAAACCTAGCAATAAACCCATGAATAAACTATAATCTACCTTGTAATTCCTAAAGCTCTTTAGGGTTGGTAGGTGCTGCTAATTTGGATATGACCTTAACCTTATCAACATTGACACAAATACCTACTTCAAATACTACAAAGCCAAACATCTTATTCATCTTGACACCAAAGACACATTTCTTAGGAATGAACCTAAGCTCATATTTGAGGCATTATTTAAGCATAAGGTCTATGTCATTAGCATGATCATTGGCCACTTTGGACTTAACAACTATGTCATCTACATAATCATTAAGTAAACCTAGCATGTAATCACCAAACATATAGGTCATGGCTCTATGGTATGTTGCTCCTACATTCTTAAGGCCAAAGGGCATCATGGTATAACAAAAGATACCCAAAGGGGTCATGAAGGAAATGCTAAGTTTTCCACTACTTGAAGACATTCTAGATGTTTTCCCACTAAAAATTGACCTAGTGGTCAAGATTATAGTAAGTGCCCATTTTTGAATTTTACATTTTTGGATTTGCTTCTATTTTTTTCCTTTTATGGCCTATTCATTTTTCCAAGTTGAGAAAATTGAAAACCTGCTAAAATCAAATTTCAATGGGAAAACCCAAACTTTTCACATTTGATTTTTAGCCTTCCACTCATCAATGTTGAGTTAGAAGGTGTGAAATTCCCATTATCTCATCCCCCTTCTTTACCCCCTTTACCATACCTAGCGTACAAGTAGTTGGGAGGCCAAGGTGGATGAGGCTTAAAACCAACATTCCTAGTTTTCCATTCCCCCACCCCTCCCTCNGAATTTAATTTTGATCTATCATTTATAGCCCATTTTAAGCCATTTTTATCAAAACAAACATGTCTTTCCAATAGCCCACGAAATTGCCCCTCACCCTCCCAAAAGCCATGATTTTCTATGATCCAAAAGGCCTTGCCATCATTGAATGTAGGTGATTTTTGAGGATTAGAGGAGAGAATCCCAACTTTACCTCTATAAATGAAGACCATTATCACTACATTTGCACCAAAATGTAGGCTAACCTCATGATTCCATGTGTGAAAGAAGAGGTGAAAAGGGAACTTGAGCTTATCAGGATGGGAAAGAGTATGTCCCTTCCCCATATTACTAAATACATCTAATTGATGTCTATGCCAGCATCTTGGATCAATTGATCACGATAGAAGAGGAAGATGACAAGCATAGCTCAGAAGAATAATAAGAGGAGGAGGATGAATTTAGGGTAGAATTTGATCTCAAAAACATCCTCAAAGGATTTTTCCAACAAACATATTCCAAGGTCATAACACCTTCCTCTAATGCTTTTGTTTTCTCCATGGGCATGATGCCACCATCTTCCACTTCTTCCTATCCTACCATGGCTAGTTCCACATCGATCATAACCACATATCAAAATTAATCAATTCCATAAATAACAACCTATAATACATTTATGTCATTTGTCATACAATCTCAATTTTTGTAACCATCAAAAATTATTTTTACAACAAAAAATCCATTAACTACCCATGTGAGGTCCACCATGGGATTACAAGAAACTCAAGGGTCATACATCTCCTTTATTCCATTTATGCCTTAGGTACTAACACAAACATATTTTAGCTTGTTTGGTCCATAATGTACATTCATAACACAACCTCTTCCTTTGGTCTTGAAATCCATAGCAAGGCTAAAAATTCTTACAACAAATGTCATAACCCTATATACAAATCCCACAAATAATAGGATCACCATAGAGCCTAGATCAAGCCTTCTATATGATCCAAGACCTAATGGAGGAGTTGAGGAGGCTTAAAGACTCTACTTCCCAAAGTGTTAAGATTATGAACTTCTACCAAGATGATCTAATTAGTCTTATGGTCCCACCCTTGAAAATTCCTCCTAGTTTCCCTATTCCTAGTTTAGAAAATACAACAAAAAAGATTACCCTAATTCCCATATTATAACCTTTAGATCTAAGTTCTTACTCTTACAACCATTGCCTCATACCATCATGAGAATTTTCCCCATGTCTTTAACTAGAAAAGCACTTTATTGGTAGGACGCATTACCTAAGGGATCCATATCCTCTTTAGAGGACTTGATTACCCAATTTTGAAACCACTTCAAATATAACCTGAAGCTTGATACAATGCTAGATCAACTCATGAAGATCAAGCAAGGACCTCTTGAGCCTATGCAGAAATTATTTTAGTGGTGGAATGGACTTATGAATGAAATACTAGAGCCTATAGCCAAATCCCAGTTGTTGGCCATATTTAAGGGAGTGGTTAATGACTTTATCAAGTCCAAGCTCTACTACCTTGACCTATAGTCCTTTAACTAGGCATTTTATCAAACTAAAACTATAGAGGATAGTATGAAGTGTAGTCATTATCTAGCCTACATAGCATATGAAGTGTTGACTTCTATCTCCATTAGTGAGGACATCCCCACTAATGAGGAAGCAATCCATGCAATAATGGTTCCTCCCTTACCAAGGGAGGAGAAGTAAATACCCTTAACGTTTTTCAATAGAGAAATTAAGATTACTCCCCAAAATTATGAAGTAACTACAACCCCAATATTCATAATCATATGCATAGGAAATTTTAAAGTACATCAAGTTCATGTTGATGGCATGGTTGCAACTAGAATCATCCCATGTACCATTGTTAAATGCTTGGGTCTAACTAAGAAAATATAACCTACAACCATTGTATCTCTAAAATCCTTTAATGGATCAAGTAGTTTCATCAAGGGATCCATCCCCTTAGATTTTGTGGTAGGAAAGTAATTCCCCGTAACAACCAATTTCTTGAAGGTGGAAGAGATACTAGGATTCAACCTAATCTGGGAAAGACCTTGGTTGGCTAAATTATGAGTTCTGTCATATTCCATTCATCAAGAAACTTATCTTTTTTATGAGGTAATTGAACCATCATTCATGGTGATAATGCAGCTTCCCTAGCTATTAAAAATGTAAACATAGGAAGAAGCTTCTGTCCATGAAATCCAATAGTCCAAAAGAAAGCAACAACCTAATGATGACAATGATAAGCAACAAGATGCATTATGGGATGAACATCCTTTTAACATCATGAGAAAAGGGGATGGTGAATATAATCTTATGTAGAATAGGCCTTAAGCATACCCTAATCTTACAAAGATTGAGAAGAATTTGCACAAGTGAAGTTCACCTTAACCTTCTCCATCGTATGCCCTTTTAACCAAATGCATAGATAGCCATATAGCCTAACCTTTGTGTTTCAATTTTTTATACTCTTTCATGCATTTCTATTTTACTCTTTATGCAAGTACCCTATGCATGTATCCTAAGCTCATTTTCATTTTTACTTATTTATTATAGTCTTTACATTTACTTGTATTATAAACATCAAAAAGCCTTATAAATATATATTTATTTTTCATAAATGGTTTGCTAAAACCTTAAACTAGCACCATGACTTTCCATGACCTTAAATTGACAAAGATAATCATACAACATGGTCCACCATAGCTTTAAACTAGCAAAATTACAATCCGCTAAGACTCTAAACTAGCATCGTAGTCTAATAAGACTTTAAACTGGAAATATGGCCCACTATGGCCTTAAACTAGAAACATAATATAAGATGTACTTATGATGGTCTAAAACTAGCAAACATATTTTTTATTATATTTCCTTTCTTTTATCCTTTTATTGCATTGATTAGTCATTTATGACCAAGATTGTCAACATAGCCATTTATAGCATTACAACAAACAACATATATATAGTAAAAAAAAAACCAAAATTTAAATTTAAAGTTAGAATGTCCATAACAGACATAGCCATGGCTACACTATGTGGAAAAAATTCCAAAAAAATAATAATCATCTATAACATAGTCTTGGCTAATCATAGCCATTAACATAAAAATAAAGACAAATAACCAACAAGCTAAGTTGATGGAGGTTGCTCAGTGGCATCCAAAGAAGGAAGTGATGGGTCATTCACACCCTTACCACTAGGGCTGCTAATGTATCTTGATGCCTAAAATGCAATAACATATAGCCAATTAATAACCCATAGCCAAAACCATGAATTAAAATAAAAACTAAAACATAAAATATATCAAGCCTATGGAGATTCTAGCTCCATAACTTCTAGGGGTAGATGTTAAAGGCCTTCCTCCAAATGATGAAATATCTAGTCCTCTGTCATGTTGACCTAATCAACATCTCCAATATCAACACTAAAGAGGATGTCAATCCTATCTATAGTAATTGAAGTGGAAGGATCCTAAGTAGAAGTAGTTCTAAAGGTCTCCCCTACTATAGTAGTGATCTAAAGAGTAGGGGATTGCTACACCATGAGAGTACTTTCCAAATGCTAATAAGCACTCTCCACCTAGATCCCCTTATTGAATAGCTCTCTCTTGCACCATTAAAATAATTCCTCCTTGAGCCACTTAAGATAGGCCCCATGATCTACCTTGTACTGTCACTTGTGGACCTTTTGTTTCTTACCCCACTCTAGGATCCAACTACAGTGATCTTTCTAGTCCTCAACCTTCTAGGATATGAGAACCATCTACATTAGTTATTCTACCATCTTCCATAAGACTAATATTTTGTCCCAAATGGTATGCCAGTAGCAGGTCCACATGATCTCCTTGGTTTGTAATTCTCCTAAGTTAGCCACTTGGGCTTCAACAAAGGCCTTATGATCTTGGAGATCTCTAATAGTTTCCTTATATTATTGAGCCTTCTCCCTTAAAGCCATAACATCCTTTCATATGGATTCATTAGACCTCTCTAGCTTCCATGAAGTTTTTGTAAATGACATTGCTAGATCAGTAGCAGCCTTGTACAACTTCAAGGGTACACTAGATACATCAAAGGAGAGCCTAGGCAAGGAGCCAATCTCCATGTCGCTACTAGGATCACACTCCATATAAGGTACTACAAAAAAATAAAAATACAACCAATAAACATGATATACAATCTAAGATGGTCATACCATAAGCTTAACCTATGACATATCCAAAGAACTAGGGCACATAAAATAAAGTCCATACCTATCTTAGGTACAACTTGTTGCAACAGGTCAATGATATCCTTAGCTATCCCACACATGAACTACACTTTGTTTAGAGTCTCTACCAATGGTTACACATGAAACTTAGGAATAATAGCTTGCACCAATGGCTTAGGAACTACTATAAGCATAATAATCATCGAATGGTTAGAATGAAAACCAAAATTAAACTATGAGATATAATAAAAATATTAAGACATGGAAATACCTTGCTCCTCCTCCTCTCCCTTCTCTAAAATAATGATGGTGGATGTACCAGGTACCACCTCATTGAACAAGGTATCTAGATCATTTATATCTACATTAACAAACCCTTCAACCTCAAGTTGCTTTAGGATTCTACAAACCTTTGTTTTTCCTCCATGGTAGCTTGGGCTATCATAGCTTGACATTTGTCTACAATCATAGCATATAGAAAATTGGTTAACACATGAAACTATAAAGTAGCCATAAAATTTAAAACATAAAATAGCTAAATTTATGATGGCCTAAGCTTAAACTTAAGATTCTTTGAGGAAGGTCGGGCTAATGTTGTGCTTCCTCCATAGGCCTCTTAAGTTTCTCTCTAGTAATCCCTTCAGCTTCCTTATGTAGTCATTTCACCTCTTGAATGCTCATTGGGAATGTGAGAGGCTCCTCATCATCTATGTTGTTAGGAGACCCAAACTACCTAACATTAACATCCTTAGTGGTAATGGATAATTTATCCATCCATCCCTTCAAGTGGGTTCTAAGCCTACACTATTGGATAAATGTTCTTTATCCAAGGCTTAGAAAGTTGGCATGGGTCTTAGGAAACCCATTTTCCATTACTATATGTCATCAGGAACTCTATAAACCACATCAAATAACCCACAAACAATGCAAAGTGCATGTGGATTATTATAGCGATGTCTACATGAAGTCAAAGGATCTCCTCCTAAAGCCCAATAGCCAAGGCAGCTCCCAATTGAACTTGGTGCCATCAATCAGGACCTTGTTGAAGATCCACCCCTACATAATGCCAATAACCTTCTTTTGTGATAATATTATAGGAAATGCAAGAGACCTAAACAAAGGATATGATAGCTTTCCATCAAGGATCATGGAGCCATCCATGGAAATTCCAAAGTGCCTCATGTTAGCACCAAGCCACTCCAAAACTTTATCACGATGGCCTAATTCCTTCACTATTCTTATTGGAACCTTTGCCCCATCAACAAGGACACCAGACAAGTCCTAAAAGAGGTCCTCATCAATATCCATGTTAGCCTTGACATCCCAGATGATGGTGCTGAAATAGTTGGTCTTCTCATAAAAGGAATTAATGGCATGCAACATCTTAACAATAGGAATGGAAGGGATAGATGCCATAAATACATCAAGAAAATCTATACATTGGATGTTCACTTAAACATATCCAAGAACTTATCCCCTCAACCACTCCTATGCTGGTATCACCTCACCAACTTCAAAAGAAGGCATCCTCGTGATGTATTCCTGAAAGTGGTATGGTGATAGTAGTAGAGGTGGAAGGTCATGCAAAGCAACAACCAATGTTTAGCATCAACATAAGTAGGTTTAATAACTATTCAAAGTAATAGAACAATCATAACTTTCATAATCATGAAACATTAGAAGCTATAGCCTTTATGTTTACCTTTCCTCTTCTTCTTTGATGTGCTTGGATGGAGGTCCTAGCTTCAAGGCTCTAATCCATGGAATTATCGACATCTTCCCACCAATTGTGCATCGTCCCATCATCCTTGTACTTCTTATATACAAGGTTGAGCTTTGAAGCATATACATCAAATTCCCTTGTTAACTATTAATAAAAAAAATTTTTAATCTAAGGACTCTTAGTGAATTTTTTTAAAGCAATTTGAGCCACTAACAAGATTTGATTATTGCTAATCAAGCCTTGATCATTAACCTTGTACCTACAAGAATTTTGTAAAACTAATGAAGTTAGGAAAGTTAGACAAGCCAAAAGCATAAAAACATTACAATAATCATGCTTATCCCTGTAGATGATACATGGTGCTAGGTCAATTTTGGAATAACGTGTGGGCTCTATGTGCCACCATCAGAGTATTGTCAACATTATACTAACTATACTTTGGCATCATCCAGATCTTTGTGAGGCAATGTGGACTGATAGCATCTACTACTTCTCCTATTGGTGGCCTATCAGTAATGAACCTAGAAACCAAGCCAAATGCTTGAGGTAGAAAAGACTCCACTATAGCCGTATCCATATCTATGGACAAGTGTGACCATAACATCACACTAAAGTTTTTTAGAATGTAGGAAAGGAATTTCCTTGTTCTAGGCTAGAACCATAGTGAAGCCTTTTCCAAAGGCATATTGGGAAGTGAGGTATTATTTTTGGGATGACCAATGTAGCACAAAATACCCACCAACTACATGATGATGAGGATAGGCTTCAAGAAAACACTACATGAAGCAAAACAAAAGCATTATGACCAATTGGCATTAGTTAAACAATTTGGAAAAACATTTAGTTAGAGGTTAAATTAGCCTTTGTGAAAAGCTCTAAGATGTTTATCTAAAGTAGCTTAGGGAATTCCATAAGAAAAAATTATTACAACCTTGTGTTATGACTAGTTGTAATTACTTAGCAGATTTGGAAAAAAACATGCAGTCGAAGGTGAAATTAGCCTTTGTAAAAAGCTCTAAGATGTTTATCCAAGTTGGCTTAAGAAATTCCATAGAAGCATTATTACCATCTTTTATAGCCTCTTACTTCATTACCAAAATATTATAGCCAAAACCTTATAGACAAAACTAAGCCTTAGTTTAAACTATGCATAAACTTAGAAAGAAGCATTGAAACTATGCATAAATTTAGAGAAAAAGCATTAAAATTTTCAAAAGCATATAGCTATAAGCCTTATAGAAATAATAAAGCTATTACTTTTCTTAAAAAATAAATTCAAAGCATAAGTTTTTAAAACTAGCAAGAAAATCTACACATATCAATCACTTCCATCCCCAAAGGTGTAATGTGCTACAACCATAATTTTTCCTTGTTTACACAGCCATAACCAAAAAGTTATCAAAAATTTTTACAACCTTTGATTTGAATGATTTCACCATGGAAAGAATCCTAAAATCACAAGCTTTGTATCCATGACCATTGTAAATAAATATACATAGCTATTTTTACAAGGAAAATTGGAAAAATTAGCAAAAGTGTAGTCATCACAATTAATCCATTTTTGCATAGGATTGGTAAACAATTCTCAAAAAATTCATTTGGACTCCAAAAAAAATGATTCCACCACCATTTAAAAGCTTAAATAGAGCCTATGCAGCATACTTAGGAAAAATTCAAAACCTTTTCCATACCATGGAAAGAATCCTAAAATCACAAGCTTTGCAACCATAACCATTGTAAATAAAAATACATAGCTATTTTTACAGGGAACATCAACAAAATTAGCAAAACCGTAGTCATCACAATTAATCCCTCTTTGTAAAAAAAAATTTTGAGCTCCAAACATAGTGATTCCACCACCATTTGAAAGCTTAGATCAAGACCTATGCACCATAATTATAAAAAGTTCAAAACCTTTTCCATTTGTCCATGAAAAATTAATCAAATTGGATGAAATTCTAAAAATGGCACAAACCTCCTTTTGACATAGGCTTAATGAAAAATTTGAAACAAATTTTTCTTAAGTCTACTCGAAGTAATTCCACCTCCATTGAAAAGCTAAATCCAACACCCACCTAGCCATAACCAAGAAATAGCCACAACCTTTGTCGTTTGCTTAGAAAAAAATCATCAAAATACATGAAAACCTAAAAATGACATAGAAACCTAACTGCATAACCTTAGGAAAATAGCCATAAGTTAATCATTTCAAAGAAAAATCAAATATGACAATAGTCATTGGAAATCTTAAATGTAGGGATATGTACCCATAACATTCAATTTGAAAAAATATGCTACCATTTTGTTAAGAACAAAAATACACAACATTTCTTACTTCTTCTATGTAAAAAGCTAAAAAGCTAGAACCCAACTTAACATAGCTATAAAAACATAGTCAAAATAGCCAAAATGATCAATACCCATTAGAAAAGACACCAAAAATAATCGCGTAGGATTTTGTTGAAATTTAATGTTGAAGAAGCCTAGATCTAACAAAAATTTCCCTACCCCCAAATTTTGAGAAAAAGCATAAAAACAACAAGCTTAATTTTAAAAAAAAAATCCACTAAGGCAAAAATGATGAAAAAACCATGGAGCCATGTGGAAATGGTCAAAATAAGAGGTGGGACTTCATTATAATTTTGATTTACCTTCTGTATTAGCATAGATTTGAGATATGTGGGAAGAAAAATAATAAAAATGACTAGAAAACAACACAAAAATGGGTAGAATTTCCTACCTTGGAGTAGCAAAAGTTGAGGCTTAGATTGAAATGGGCCTAGGCAACCGTAATAGTTTCTTCACTCATTCATCCACCTATTGAATAATAGGATTTTAACTCTTCTCTCCATGTTGTTTTAGTGCCATGGCAAACTCAACACTAGGAGTAGTTTAAAATCAAGAAAAATAGAAGTTCTATGATATGTGTAGGAAATAATGAGGCTTCCATGCTAAAGATAGTTTGCCCCTAGCACAAAAATCTCTGCCAAAGCTCCCACATCTAAACCTAAACACACAGCTTAAAACCCCAACTACTAATTCAATGCACAATAACTCCAAGTTCACTAAAGTGTAAAGGGGGGAAGTTTCTTAAACACTAAGATTGAGGGGAAATAGCTTAATTTTTTAAATTTTAAAATTTTTTGGATTATAGACCCCACCATACACCTTCTCTCTTAGTCAAAAATTGTATCAATGCTGATTTTTGACCACTTTTGACACTTAAAATAATATTTCAACCTTAACTCCCATGCATACATGCTAGGGATGGCATGCCCAACATGGATTCATGCCTCCCATTTTACAAAATCATTAAAACATAGTTGTTTACCATTTTTAGTAAATTGAACCTACCTTTTTCAATCATAGGATCTCAAAAAGGGGTGAAACAATATCAAAATGCAAAAACCTAGGTTTCCACACTAGGGAAACACTACCAACATGGAAAAAGATGTGTAACATCCATTCTCACCTCCTAGCTCATGTTTGATCCTAAAGTAAACCTAACATGACTGAGAACCCCTCCAAGCATCTTTGGTAGCATCAAAACCTCAACAAACCTAGTTGAAATCGATAAAAATTGGTCAAAACATTAATATTTGGTGTTTTCACACTATAGGATTTTTCATCCATGTTGAGCATCTCATTCCCAATGTGGATGAATGGAGGAAGATAAGAATGATCAAAATTGAATATCTAGTAACCATTTCTCAACACCCAGTGATTCCTAGACGTTATCAAAAGCCTCTGTAGCTTTTGAAAGCCAAAAAAGTGGTTAAATATGGTACAAAATTGCTATCCCCTTCTCATCCATGTTGGGTCGTTCATTTCTAACATGGAAGAAAGGGTGGAAACTATATGAGGTACTTAGAGGCCTCCAAACTACTAGATCTTGGCACCCAGAATTGACTATCAACACCAACAACCCTAAAGGCTAACATGCATGCTCTATTGGCTATCGATCTAGCCTAGATCTTACTTTCTTGATTGAGGGGGACCTCTTCCACACTAATCATCCTAGTTCCAATATGAATAGAAATGGGGAAGCCAAAACTATGGAAGTTTGTATCAAACTAAACTCTCAAAAGCAATCCAACCCTTCTGGAAGTAACCTAAAATGACCAAAACTACCTCCTCTTGGTTCTCCATACTAAGGAGGATCCTATCCATGATAAGCCTTCCATCCTTAGCATGGATGGAATAGGGGAGCCTGAAAACCTTCTCATAGCCTTCAAAACGACCAAATTTTATCCTTAGACATTGATAGCCAATGGTAGCAACCCTATAGAAATTCATGCATAGCCAAAGTTAACTGAAAATAGTTAAACAACCTTTCCCTTCAATCTTCCATACTAATAATAGAAGAATCAACATGGAAAAAATTTGTGAAACCTAAAAATTATCTAATAACCCTTGAAATAACCAAATTTTGACATTGGATGTCAATAATCGATACTAACTACCTTAAGAGCTTGCATGTATAGTCGAAAATGATGAAAAATGGTAGAAATTTCGGTTCCCTAGTTCCTCCATGCTAGAAATAACTTCTTCAATGTTGCCCAACATGAAATAAAGGGGAAAAGTTTGGGGAACTCCAAAATAGACTCTAGAAACCTTGAACAAGCACTAGAAAGCCCTATGTGTGTTCTAGAATCTTATTCACACATCCTAAGATCCTTAGAGCTATTAAATTTGACCACAAATAGATAGAAAATATTTTCCCATAATCTTCCACATTGTGCATGGAAATACCAATGTAGAAAAAAGGGGCAAACACCAAATATCACTCACCAACCTTTGAAATGATCACATTTCAACACCAAGTATTGGTAATCGACGCTAGCAAGCTTAGAGACCTACTTGCATAGACAAAAAGGATGCAAATAAGTAAAAATTTAATTCTCCCTATTCTTCCATGCTAAGAATACTATAGCCAATATGAAAATAGAGAAAGAAACTCAAAACCCATCTGGGAAACCTCCAAACTAGCCAAACTTAAGCTTAAACCCTAGTCCTTGATCCCAAAAACCCTATAAGCACACATGAACAATCAATTAGGGTTTAAAATAATTTATATCTAAGACTTATGGTTTTTCCATGGTAGGAATTCCCTTCTCCATGTTGGGCAACATGCAAAATGAGGGGGAAACTCATTTGAAGTTTCTGAATAGCCCAAAACTACATCAAATGATCTTACATGCACTCTATAACCCTATCAATAGTTGTTGGAGCCTTTAAACCTTAGAAAACTAACCCTATATGATAAAAAATTGGTTTTCCCTAGTCTTCCATGTTGAGCCCCCTATCCCTAGTGTGGAAAAATGTGGGAAAGCTCAAAAACCACTTTGGAGTACTCAAAACTATCAAATTTTGACATGAATACCTCCCCCTTGGCCCTAGAAACCCTAAAAGCTAACATGCACTATTAATTGTGACTTAAATTAATCTATATCTAGGATTCTTACTTCATCCACACTAGAAGAGACTCCTTCAATTTTGGACATCATGGAAAAAAGGGGAAAAGCTACTTTTCTACTTCTATTAGAAAGATGACGCTCTCGAAAGCCAAAGATTTATGCTAGAAAAGCCGAGGACCTCATAACCTCAAGATTTTTCTTGTTTGACTTTAATTTGATCTTCAAAACTCATTCCCCCAATTTTCTACATTGGTGTAACTCCCACTACATGGAAATAAGGGGGAAGACCTTAAGTACCCTTGAAAAGCCTTCAAACATACCCAAAATGAACTAGAAACTTGTAGAATCAAGATCTACATCACTAGGGCTTAGAAATCTAGTCAATGGGCTCTGAAACTATCCTAAATCCATGAAAATTATTTTCTCCAATTCATCCATGTTGAGGATACTGTGCTTAGTGTGGAAAATGGGAAAAGCCACTTCACCATATTTTGACACCCAAAACTGCCTCAAACTGCCTCAAAATGAAGTTAGGGAATGCACAACTCCTAGATTTAGGTTTTGGCTACCTATTTGATCATGTTTGATCATGTTTTGGCTTGAATATTGGTTCTCCATGCTAAATTCCCTCTTGTCCATGCTGGCTAGCATGAAAACAAGGGGGGAAGGCTTTGGAACCTACTTTTTAGCATTTACAGATCTCTGAAGTGCTCAATTTTGATAGATCTAGCCCTACGCTACCTTGCGGAGACCCTGGGACCTCAATTTTGGACCTTTGGATGTTCCAAAACTTACCTTCTCTAGTTTCAATGTCAAGTGTCCCTTCTTCCATGCTAGTGGACATGGAAATAAAGGGGCCAGTGTGGAAGCCTCAAAACTCCTGATTTCTAGGTCCAAACAACCCATAAATAGACTTGACTGATGGCCAAACTCATGTAATAGCCTTGTAGCCTTAAAAAATGCCTTGCTAAGGCCTTAAACTAGCAATAAAAACTATTTTTTGATCCATATTAGCCAAATTTCACCATATGTAGCCTATTTTTCTTGACTTTTTGGCCTTATTACATAGTTTTTTGGCTTGTTTTGGGACTTGTGTTGCATTGTTAACCTTGTTGGCCTTCTATAGCCTTTATATAGCCTTATATGTTCTTTACTTGCCTTATTATAGTCATATTTACCTCTTTTTGTCCTTTTAATGGTATCAAATAGTGAATTTTAACCTTCCCTGACCACTATTTGACACCATGTGATCATGGCCTACTAAGGTCTTAAACTAACATCATAGTCCACCAAGACTCTAAACTAGCATCATAGCCCACAGGGACCTAAAACTGGCAAAATTGTGGCCTTTGTTAATCATTTTTAGCCTTATTTCTTATGTTTCCCTTTGTTTGACCCTTAACTTAACCTTTCTTGGCCTCTATTGTACTTTGTTGAAGTGTCCTTACATTATTGATGACCTTGGATGATCTTGTTTACATTAGATTTGCATATATTTTGTAAAATTTTCTATAATTTTAGCATTATTTATCTAATTTGACCAAGTTTTTGCTTAATATGATTTTGGTTGATATGCAAGATCAAAGTATGAGTTCCTAGGAGAAAATTAGTTTACCTTTGTGTCTCCATGAACCTCATGGTGATGTTGAATGGTGTATTTACCCTGATCACCTAGATCTTGAACTTGAGAGTCTTATGCACCACATAGCCTCAATAGAGAAACCTCTGAAACTAGAGACTCATAGACATCATAACTGTAAATGCCAAGACTCTCTAATTGTATCATAACTTGATAGTAACCTCAATTAGAGAAGTCTTTAGTTATGATTTCTAGTTTAAACCCTTCACTTAGAAGTAGGCATCATAACTAAAGACTCTCTAATTGAGGCTCCTATCACAACACATAGTGGTAAGGAGAAAACCCCTAAACTAGGTTACTACTGGAACCTCAATATGCTCAAGACATCATCAAGGTCTTGCAAAGAAACATTAAGACCTTTGCTTGCTGGTATGAAGACATGCCTAGCCTAGAGCCATCTTTAATCTAGCACAACACCATACTAGACCCTAGCATTAGACCAATTAAGTAGAGACCAATTAAGTAGAAAGTACATAAAATTAGACTTAATGTGGCCTTTGTAGTTTGTGATGAGATCTCAAAGCTCTACCAAGCTAGTTTCATTAGGGTTTTTGACTATGCAAAATGAGTTTCCAACATAGTGGTAGTCCATAAGAAAAATGGAAGCATCCATATTTGAATTGATTTTTGAGACCTAAATAAAGCAACCATTAAGAATGACAATCATCTATCTAGTATTAATCAACTTATTAATACTCTGGCTATACATGCATTGTTTTCCTTTATGGATGGATTCTCAGGATATAACTAGATTAGGATCAACCCAAAGCACTAGCTTAGCATAACCTTTATGACCCCTTGGGGTACCTTTTGCTATACTATGATGTCCTTCAGCCTTAATAATGTAGGATCATACCAAAGAGCCATGACCTATATCTTTAATGATTACATGCTAGGTTTACTTAACGATTACGTATATGATATAGTTGTTAAGTCCAAAGTGACTAATGACCATGCTAATGACCTAAACCTTGTGCTTAAATGATGCCTCAAGTATGAGATTAGGCTCAATCCAAAGAAGTGTTTATTTAGTGTCAAGATAGGTAAGATGCTTCACTTTTTAGTCCCTAAAGCAAGGATACGTGTCGATCCTAATAAGGTTAAGGACATATCTAAATTAGTAGCACATAGCAACCTTAAGAAGCCTCATAGATTAAAATGAAGATTACAATTTATTCATAGATTTATTACTAGGCTTACAAATAAGTTATAGCCCATGTAACACTTGGTTAAGAAATTAGTTCACTAGGAGTGGACAGCTCAATGCCAAAAGGCCTTCAAAAACCTTAAGTAAGAGTTGGCACAACTATCAAAAATCTATCCTCTACAATAGGATAAATCATTTTACATTTACCTTGGTATCCCTTATATGTCCATTGCATCTGTACTTTATTAAAAAAGTGATGATGGAGCAAAAATGTCAGTGTACTACCTTAGCCATGTGTTAGTTGCCCATGAGGCTCAATACACTAAAGTGGAGAAGTATTTTCTAAAACTACTCTTCTCCTTGAAGATGTGAAGATACTACCTCTTCAGAAGCTAAGGTAATGTAATTTGCAAGGATAACATACTTAGATCCATAATGATCAACATCTATGAAAGTAGTTATATAGCCTAATGGAAAGCCATAACTACAAAGTTTGACCTTCATTACATATCTCAATCCTTAATGAAAGGTCAAGCTATAGCCGTACAACTCACAGCTTCACCTATCAATGACCTAGCAGCCATAAATCCTAAGTTCCTTGATGGGCATATTAATGTAGTTACCCAAATATTCAAGGTTTACAAGGTAGTCATGCACTTTGATGGAGCTTCAACTTCCAGTGAGGCCAATGCTGCTACCATCATAACATTCCCATTTGGTGCGATTTCATCCTTCACCTATCATTTTGGGTTTCCATGTACCAAAAACATAGTGGAGTGTGAAGGTTTGATTTGAGGGCTAATGGTAGCTTGTGTCATAGGAATTAGACATTTAGCAATCAAAGACTATTCACAAATCATGGTTAACCAAGTAACCAATGTCTATGCACTTAAAGCCAAACACTTACAACCATATTATGACATAGGGAAGCAATTATTACAATAATTCATAAATGTTGATATTCAACACATACACCAAAATGAGAACATCATAACTGATGTAATTGCAACATTATCCCTTAGTGTAACACTAGATGTGTTTAGTCAGTTGCCCAACTTAACAATGGACTATGATATTTCCATCACATATAACACTATGGATACCTTTGTGGCTATCATTCATACAACTCCTTCCAAGTAGTGGTATGATGATATCAAATTTTATCTTATGCATGGAAAATCCTCACAAGGCTTTACTAATACTCAGAAGGATGTTGTATGAAAGTGATTGAAGTAGTATGTCATCATAGGTGATAACACATTATGTCAATGATCCTATGATGGCATACTCATAAAGTGCTTAGGTAAAACCAAAGCTAGAACAATCCTAGAGGAGGGTCACAAGGGTGTTTGTGGAGGACATATAGGACCAAGAGCTATGGCCACTAAGATTATATAGTTAAGATACTATTGGCCCCATATGAAAAAATATTTCCTACAAAAGGTTAAGCAGTGTGACAAATGCCAACGATATAGCAACCTTATGCATGTACCACCACATGAGTTGCATATCACTCAAATAACATGGTCATTTCAACAATGAGGGTTGGATATCACTGGATCCACAACACCTAATTTTTTAATAAGACATAGCTTCATCAACACCATAATTGAATACTTTACAAAGTAGGTTGAGGCTATTCCCATAAGGAAGACAACATTCAAGCAAGTCTACAAATTCATCATAGATAGCATTATAGCTTGTTTTGGCATACCCATGACCATAGTTACAAATAATGGACCACAATTTAGTAGCCATGAAACAAAATATTTCTATCAAAACTTAGGCATTAAGCATTCTTTCACATCATCTTATTACCCTCAAGCCAATGGACAAGTAGAAGCAAGAAACAAAGTAATCATCAACTTACTCAAAAATATGCTCAAGAATATCAAGTGCAAATGGCATGAGAGGCTTGTCCATGTATTCTGGGCATATAGAATGACCTATTTCATGGCAACTTGTAGTACCTCTTATAGCTTGACTTATGATTCTAAATCTACTTTACCTCTTGAATTGTAGATGCCTTAACTCTTAGTAGCATAGAAAGATTTCATCAACGATAAGAAGAACAAGGAGTTGCAAATGCTGGCCCTAAACTCAATGGAGGAGTAATGTATGTAGGCACTTACTCACATTGAGCACTATCAAGAGAGGCAGAAGTGATAGCATCACCATAACTTGACCATGTACAAGATCAAGGAGGGTGAACTAGTCCTCAAAGCTTCTCATGAGTACATGGAAAAATTCCTAGCTAACTAGAAAGGGTCCTTCCTTGTCACCAAAGCCTTTGAAAATGGTGCATTGAAAATAGCTAACATTAATTGGAATGAGCTAGCCAATCTAGTTAACCATTTCTATCTAAATTCATACTACATGTAGCCAATAATCATTGACAAGCAAGCCTACTTTCAATGATCCACTAAAATAGTAAACTAGAAACACAACTTTCCAAGGCTTTAAATTGGTACCATTGCCTGCCATGGCCTTAAATTAGTAGCATTGGTTACTTGGGTAGCTTGGTTTTATCATCTCATGTGGGTTGTATGCATTGTGGCATTTTAATATGTAGTGGTGTTTTGTATTCTTTATTGGTACATCTTGTGTCGATCCTCCAAACACCAATAAAGAGGGACCATTGAAACACCATAAAAATCATCCAACATATTACCTCAGGACATACAAAAAGAGAAATGGAATAAATGATATGATTTAAGATCAAAGTAATATAAATGCACTAAAATAAATAATAAATTTAGTTTGAACATAAATCAAAAATATAAAATTTATTTTAGAAAGAATAAAATAAAAGAAAGTTAAGAGATTTTTTACAAAATATGCTTAAGAGGGAAACAAGGGGTTCACTTTAGTAGGGGTTCAGGGTTCATTGAAGCAAGTGTGTTTAACTCCATGATTCAGATGTGCTACCACTCCCAATGATATTAAACCTACTTTGCTAAAACCTAAAATTTGCAACTTGGTGAAAAGTGAACAATTTTGCTGTTAGATTGCTCCATGCTAGGGTTTGAAAATCCCAAAATGTAGCATTAACATCAAAAATCCACAAGTCTTAGGATAACAAATTTATAGCACTTCCACACTAGGTTCAAGAGAATGCAAACATGGGAGATTGCAAGAGCTCTTGAGTGCTTGAAAATGCCCAAGAGTGGAATTGCAAAAGTGTCTGTGAAAAAAATCATTAAACTTGTAAATGGTGTTTAAGGCTAGTTTTTATAGGTCTTAGGACATGAATGATGTTGCAAAATGGCTATAATTTGGCTAAATTTTGGCTATGTAATGGCTGCAAATTGGCTATAATTTGGGTAAAAATTTCTACCTCATATAGGTAAGGTGGATACCCAAATTTGGGGGGTTACCATATATGGTAAGTGCCTTCTCCCCATGGCCATTCCATTTACTATAAATTTTGATGAGGGCATACTATCTATTCTAGGGATGAATCTTCCATGTTGAGCCTTCCACTATCCTTGTCGTAGTGGTTGGTCAATGTTGGAGTGCATGAAGTGATAAAATTTGGCTCTTGTGGCTTCCACATTGGTAAAATGTCATTTCCATGGTAGGGATGGAGCCTCCACACTGGGTAGCATGGAAAATGAGAGGGAGACTCATTTGGAGGTCCTAAATACCTCAAAACAACATCAAATGATCCTTCATGCACTCTATAACCCTATCAACAATCATTGAAGCATTCAAACCTTAGAAAATTGACCCTAGATGATCACAAAGTAGTTTTCCCTAGTCTTCCACATTACGCTCCCTATTCCTAGTGTGAGAAAATGGAGCGAATCTTAAAAACCACTTGGTAGTACTCAAAACTATCAAATTTTGACATAAAGACATAGCTCCTAGTCCTAGCAACTCTGAAAGTTGACATGCATAGTCAATCATGATCTAAATCAACTTAGATCTAGTATTCTCACTTCATCCATACTAGAGGAAGCTCCTTCCATGCTAGGTAGCATGGAAACAAGGGGGAAGCTACTTTTCCAATCTTGGTGGCAAGAGGACACTCTTAGAAGCTAAGGATCTATGTCAAAGAAGCCTACGACCTTATAGCCTTAAGATTTTTCTTGATTGATCTCATCTTGGCCTCCAAAAGACATTCCTTTGAATTTTTCATGCTACAAAAATTACCCTAGCAGGAAAATAGGGGGGAGACCTTAGATACCCTAAAAAATGTTTCAAACATATCCAAAATTAGACAAAAATTTGCAAAATCATGATCTACAATCCTAGGAGCCTAAAAACCTAGTCAATGTGCTTCTAGACTAGTTTGAATTACGAAAACAAGTATCCCCCATTTTTCCACAATAGGGATACTATGCTCAATGTGAAAGAAGAGGGGGAAGCCATTTCAACATGTTTTGACACCCAAAATTACCTCAAACTACCTCAAAACAAAACTAGGGGATGCACAACTCCCAAATCTAGGTTTCAACTACCCGTTTGATCATATTTAATTCAATTTTGGCTTGATTTTTTCTTTGCCACACTAAATCTCCTCTTTTCCATGTTGTACAGCATGGAAAATAAGGGGAAAGGCTTCAAAACCTATCTTTTTTATCCTTCACAAACCTCTAGAGTGTCCAATTTTGATGGATCTAACCCTATGCTACCTTGGGAAGGCCCTGGAACCTTAATTTTGAACCTGGATGCTGCAAAACTTACTTTTTCTAGTTTCAACACTGAGGGTCCCTTCTTCCATGCTAGCCAGTGTGAAAACAAGGGACACCCACTGTGAAAGCCTTAAAACTCTTGATTTCTAGGTCCAAACAGCCTAGAAACAACCATAACTAATGCCCAAACTCACTTAGTAGCCTTGTAGCCTTAAGAAATAGCCTATTAAGGCCTAAATTTGGTAAAACCTAATGCTTTTTTCACCTATATTAGCCAAATTTCATCACATGTAGCCTATTTTGCTTGATTTTTGCCTTATTACATAGTGTTTTGGCTTGTTTTTGGAGTTGTGTTGCATTTTTGACCTTGTTGATCTTCTATGGGCTTTATAGAGGCTTATATGTTCTTTATTTGCCTCATTATATCCTTATTTCCCTTTTTTCTGGCCTTTGAATGGTGTTAAATAGTGGGGTTTAACCTTCCCTAGCCAAAATTTAACACCATGTGACCATGGTCCACTAAGACCTTAAACTAGCATCACAGTCTAGCAAGACTCTAAACTAGCATCATGGCTTGCCAAGGCCTAAAACTAGCAAAAGTGTGGTCATGGTTGACCATTTGTAACCTTATTTCTTATATTTCCCCTTGTTTGGCCTTTATTTAACCTTTGTTGGCCTTTATTATACTTTGTCGAATTGTCCTTACCTCATTGATGACCTTGGATGACCTTGTTTGCATTAGATTTGCATGTATTTGCATAATTTTATAGTTTTTTATCATTATTTATTTACTTTTACCCATGTTCCACTTAATATGCTTTTGGTTGATATGCAGGATCAAAGTATGAGTACTAGGAAGCAAATCAATTTACCTTTATATCTACATGGCCCTCATGATGATGTTGAATAGTGTATCAACCTTGATTGCCTAGATCTTAAGCTTGAGATTCTTGTAGACCACATATTCTTAATAGAGAAACCTCTAGAATGGCTTGAAAACCTAGTCAAAAAACATGACTTAGAGGTAGGTGACATAACCAAAGACTCTCTAGTTGAGGTTCCTATCACAACACATAGTGGTGAGGAGAAAATTCTTAAACTAAGTTCCTCACTGGAACCTCATAATGCTCAAGGCATCATCAAGGTCCTACAAAACAACATTAAGATCTTTTCCTAGTCATATGAAGATATGCTAGGCCTAGATCCACACTTAGTACAACACAACATCATACTAGATCTTAGCATTAGACCAATTAAGTACAAAGTGCACAAAATTAGACTTGATTTGGCCTTGGTAGTTCATGATGAGATCTCAAAGCTCTTCCAAGTTGGTTTCATTAGGGCTATTGACTATGCAGAGTGAGTTTTCAACATAGTGGTAGCCCCTATGAAAAATGGGAGTATTCGTATTTACATCAATTTTCAAGATCTAAATAAAGCAACCATCAAGGATGACTTTTCTTTTCCTAGTATTAATCAAATTATTGATACCAAGGCTAGACATGTCATGTTGTCCTATATGGATGGATTCTTGAGATATAACCAAATTAGGATCAACCTAGAGCACCAACTTAGCATGACGTTCATGATTCCTTAGGGCACCTTTCAATGAGCCATGACCTATATATTCAATGATTACATGTTAGGTTTGTTCAATAATTATGTAGATGATATCGTTATTAAGTCCAAAGTTGCCAATGACCATGCTAATGACATAGACCTTATGCTTAAACAATGTCTCAAATCCTAAGAAATGTATCTCTAGTATCAAGACTAGTACAATACTTGTCTTTGTAGTTTTTGAAGCAAGGATACGTGTCAATCCTAATAAGGTTATGGACATATCTTAATTAGTAATGTCTACCAACCTTAAGAATCTTCAAGGATTTCAAGGTAGATTGCAATTTATTCATATATTTATCTTTAAGCTTACAAATAACTTACAATCTCTGCAACACTTGCTCAAGAAAGGGGTTCACTATGAGTGAACAGCTTAATTCCAAGAGAACTTTGAAAACCTTAAGAAAGAGTTGACATAAGTACCAATAATCTATCCTCCACAAGAGGGTAAACTATTTTACATCTAACTTACCATAATATATCCATTTTCTCTCTACTCTATTAGAAATGTGATGATATAGTAGAAATTCTAGTATACTAACTTAGCCACACATTATTTTCCTGCGAGATCTAATACATTGAATTGGAGAAGTATTATCTAGCACTAGTCTTCTTCTTGAAGAAGTGGAAACACTACCTCTTCAAAAGCCAGGTTAACATCATTTGCAAGAACAACATACTCAGAGCCATAATGATTAACATCTATGAAAGTAGCTGTATAGCCCAATGAAAATCCATAATTACAGAGTTTGATCTTCATTACATCTTTCAATAATAAACAAAAGATCAAGATAAAGCTCTATAGCTTACAGTTTCACCTATTAATGACCAAGTAGCCATGGATCCTAAATTTCCTAATGATTACATTAATGTAATTAGCCAAGTGCCTAAGGGTTATGAGGTGGTCATGCACTTTAACAAAGCTTCAAATAACATGGAGCTAGTATCCTTTGCAATCATAACATTCCCATATGGTGAGATCCAATAACATAGTGGAGTATGAGTGTTTGATCAAGGGAATGATATTAGCTCATGACCTAGGAATTAAATGTTTGTTAGTTAAAAGTGATTCACAACTTATAGTCAACCAAGTAACAGAGGTTTACATGTGCAAAGTCAAATATTTACAACCTTACTCTAATTAGGAAAGAAATTCTTACATCATTTTACAACTATTAATATCCAAAACATACCTCGGAGCAAGAACACCATAGCCAATTCAATTGAAAAATTAGCCCTTAGTGTGACACTAGATGTGTTTAGTAAATTACCCACCTTAACCTTGGACCATGCTACTCCCATCATGCATAATGCTAAGGATGCCCTTGTGGAAGTCATTCATACTACTCCTAGTAGGAAGTGGTATGATTATATTGAATTTTATCTTATGCATGGTGAATCCTCATAAAGGCTGACTACCACTCAAAAGGACATCATACGCAAGTGATTGAAGTAGTATATCATGGTAGGTGATAACACAATATGTTGATGATCCTATGATGACATAATCCTAAAGTGCTTAGGTAAAAAAAAAGCTAGAATGATCCTAGAGGAGGTTCAAGAGGGTATTTGTGAAGGACACATAGGATCAAGAGCTATGGCCTCTAAGATTAGATGGTTAGGGTACTACTAGCCCCATATGGAAAATGACTACCTATAGAAGATTAAGTGATGTGATACATGCCAACGATATAGCATCCTTATACACATACAACTAATTGATTTTCATAACACTTAGATAACATGGTCATTTTAATGATGGGGGTTGGATATCATTGGGCCCATAACACCTAAGTATTCCATAGGGCATAGCTTCATCCTCACTGGAACTAAATACTTTACAAAGTGGGTTGACGCTATTACCCTAAGAAGAACTACATCTAAGAAGGTCTGAAAATTTATCCTAGATAACATTGTAGCTTATTTTAGAATACCCATGACCATAGTTAGACAATGGACCACAATTTATTGTCCAAGAAACAAAATATTTTTCTCATAACCTAAGCATTAAGCATTCCTTCTCATTTCCTTATTATCCCCAAGCCAATGGACAAGCAGAAGTAGGCAACAAGGCCATCATCAACTTACTCAAAAATATGCTCAATAATAGTAAGTGCAAATGACATAAGAGGCTTGTCCATGCGTTATTAGCATACAAAAAAATCTATCACACAAGAACTGGTATGACCCCTTATATCTTGATTTATGGTTCTAAAGTTGTTTTCCCTCTTAAATTGTAGGTTCCATTTCTTTGAGTAGCCTTAACCGACTTCATCAATGAGGAGAAAAATAAGGAGTCGTGGATAATAGCCTTGGACTCAGTGGAGGAGAAACATATGCAAGAAATTCCTCACATCAAACATCATCAAGAGAGGTAGAAGTGGTAACATCACCATAACTTAACCATGCATGAGATCAAGGAGGATGACCTGGTCTCCAAAGCCATCTGTGAGCATGCAGATAAATTCTTAGTCAACTGGGAAGGACTCTTCCTTGTCACTAGACCCTATGACAATGGTCCATTTAGGATAGCTAACATGGATGGGAATGACCTAGCCAATCCAATTTATCATTCCTATTAGGGAACTTAGGATCTATGGTTGTTTGGTCATCAAAGGGTGAAACTATGAGTTGTATGGCTATAGCTTGGCCTTTTGTTGAGGATTGAGAGACATAATGGAGGTTAAACTCTATGGTTATGGCTTTCCATTGGGGTGTATGACTACTTTCATAGATTTTGTTCATTATCACTCTAAGTATTTTATCCTTGCAAATTACATTGACTTGGCTTCTGAAGAGGTAGTGTCTCCATTTCTTCAAAGAGAAGACTAGTGCTAGACAATACTTCTCCACTTTAGTGTATTAGGTCTTGTAAGCAAATAATGCATGGCTAAGATAGTATACATGCATTTCTGCTCTATCATCACATTTCTTACAAAGTAGAAAGGTAATGGATGTCTCAAATATGATGAGATAAATGTAAACTAGTTTACCCTCTTATGAAGGATAGACTGCCGATAGTTGTGTCAACTCCTGTTTAAGGTTTTTAAAGGCCTTTTGGCATTGAGCCATCCATTCATAGTGAAATCCTTTCTTAAGCAAATGTTGCATGAGCTGTAACTTATTCAAAAGCCTTATGATAAACCTAAAAATAAACTACAATCTACCTTGTAATCCCTAAACCTCTTTAAGGTTAATAGGTGCTACCAATTTGGATATGACCTTATCAGGATCTATGCATATCCCTACTTCAAAGACTACAAAACCAAGCATCTTACTAATCTTGACACTAAATACATACTTCTTAGGATTGATCCTAAGCTCATATTTAAGAAATCATTTAAACACAATATCTAGGTCATTAGCATAGTTATTGGCTATCTTAGATTTTAAAACTATGTCATCTACATAATCATTAAGCAAACTTAACATGTAATCACTAAAGATATAGGTTATGGCTCTCTGGTATGTTACTCTAGCATTCTTAAGGCCAAATGGCATCATGGTATAACAAAAAGTACCTCATAAGGTCATAAAGGTCATACTAAGTTGGTGCTCTAGGCTGATCCTAATTTGGTTATCTCCCAAGAATCGATCCATAAAGGACAATAAGGCATGTCCAACCATAGTATACATAAGTTAATCAATACTAGGCAAAGGGAAGTCATCCTTGATATTTGCTTTATTTAGGTCTCAAAAATCAATGAAAATATGAATACTCCCATTTTTCTCAGGAACTACCACTATGTTGGATACCCATTCTACGTAATCAATAACCCTAATGAAACTTGCTTGGTTGAGCTTTGAGATTTCATTGCAAGCTACCAAGCCCAAATCAGGTCTAATCTTGCATATCTTTTTCTTAACTGATATAATCCTAGGATCTAGTATGATGTTTTGATAGACTAAACATGGGTCTAGGCCTGGCATATCTTCATATGACTAGAAAAATGCCTTAATGTTGTCATGTAATACTTTGATAATGTTTTGGTTACATTCAGGCTCTACTGAGGAACTTAGCTTAAGGGTTTTCCTCTCACCACTATGTGTTGTGATAGGAACCTCAACTAGAGAGTCTTTAGTTATGTCCCTTGCATCTATTTCAAGGATTCTAAATAGGTTTTTAGGCCATTCTAGAGGCTTCTCTATTGAGGCTATGTGGTCTACAACACCCTCAGGCTCAAGATCTAGGTAATCAAGGTTGATACACCATTTAATATCATTGTGAGGTCCATGTAGATACAAAGGCAAACTAATTTTCTCCCAGGTACTCATACTTTGATCAAACATATCAACTAAAAGCATATTAAGTGGCACCTAGGACAAAGTAAATAAATAATGTTAAAATGTCATAAAACATATGCAAATCAAATGCAATCAAGGCCATCCAAGATCATCAATAAGATAAGGTCAATTTAGAAAAGTGCAATAGAGGAAAACAAAGATCGCATAAAGGTCAAGAAAGGGAAAGTATAAGAAGTAAGACTACACATGATCAATAAAGGTCACAATTTTGCCAGTTTAAGGCCATAGCAGGTTGTGATGCTAGTTTATAGTCTTGATGGCCTATGATGCCATTTTAAGGCCTTAATGGGCCATGCTCATATGGTGTCAAATAATTTTTAGGAAAGGTTAAACCTTGCTATTTGATACCATTTAAAGGCCAAACAAGAGTAAGTTGGGTTGTAATAACACAAACAATGAACATATAAGGCTGTATAAAGGCCATAGAAGGTTACCAAGCTCAACAAGGAAACATAATTACAAAAACAAGGCAAAACATTATGTAATAAGGTAAAAATCAAGTAGAAAAGGTTATATATGATAAAATTTGGTTAATATATGCCAAAATTGAATTGTTTTGACAATTTTAGGCCTTAGTGGACCATGTGTTAAGGCTACAGGGCTATTAGATGAGTTTAGGCATCAATCAAGGCTATTTCTTGGTTATTTGGATCCAAAAATCAAGTGTTTTGAGGCTTCCACAATGGCTCAACATGGAAATAGGGATCCTTAGTATGGAGACTAATGAAAATAGATTTTTGGATGCTTAGAGGTCCAAATTTGAGGTTCCAAGACCATCCCAAGGTAGCATAGGGTCATATCCCTCAAACTTGAGCACTTCAGAGGTCTGTAAAGGCTAGAAAGCAAGTTATAAAGCCTTCCCCCCGTTGTTTTCACACTAGCTAGCATGGAAAAGAAGGGGCTTAGCATGGAGAACCAAAATCAAAGAAAAATTAAGGTCAAATATGATCAAATAGGAAGTTCGAGTCTAAATCTAGAACTTGTGCATCTCTTGGCTTGGTTCCAAGGCTATTTGAGGTTATTTTGAATGTCAATATGTGTTGAAATGGATTTCCCCCATTTTCCACATTAGGCATAGTATCCGTAGTGTGGAAAAATATGGGGCCACTTATTTTATGAATTTAGAGTGATTTTGGAACACTTTAACCAAGTTTCTAGGCCCTTAGGGCTATAGAATTCAATTCTACAAGTTGTTGGTTGATTACGAACATGTTTGAAGGTTGTTTAATAGTAATTAAGGTCTTACCCCATGTTTCCATGTTGGGGGAGTTACTTTAGCATGGACGAATGATGAGAATTAGTTTTGAAGGTTCAAATAAGTTCAAACAAGCAAAATCTTGACACTATGATGTCCTAGGCTTCTTTAGCATAGATCTTTGGTTTCTAGGAGTGCCATCTTGCCTCCAAAAGTGTAAAAGAAGCTTCCCTCCATTGTTTCCGTGCTAGGGAAGTTACTATAGTGTGTAAGAAGCAAGAATCCTAGATCTAGGCTAATTCAAGTCACAAACAAGCATGCATGTTACCTTCCAAAGTTACCAAGGTCACAGGCTATGGACTCATGTCAAAATTTAGCATTTTTGAGCATCCCTAAGTGTTTTTTTGAATTCCCCCATGATTTCATGCTAGGGATGGAGAGTGCAGCATGGAAAAAATGGATAATGGATTTTTTTCCATCTAGAATAATTTTTATAAAGTTTAAGGGCTCCAATAACTATTACTAATGTTCTAGAGTGCATGAAAGATCATTTAATGTCATTCTAAAGTGTTTAGGAGCCTTAAACAAGTTTCCCCTTGAGTTTCCACGCTGGGGATACCACCCTCAATAAGGAAAAAGGGATCCCTAGCATGGAAGGATCATGAAACTTAGATCTAGGCCAATTTTAACCTAAATCAACTATGCATGTCAACCTCTAAGGTTACCGAGGTTAAGGCTATGGTTTGGTATCAAGTTTTGGTAATTTTGAGTATTTCTAACTATTTTTTTGGCTTCCCCCATTTTCTCCATAGTGGGTATGGAGAGCTTAGCATGGAAAACAAGGGGGAATGGAGCTTTGGCCTTCTAACATCAATTTTGTAAACTTTGAAAGCTCCAAACGATGTTAGCAGGAGCTTTTTCCTTTAATTTTCATGCTAAGAAACATGGAGGGGATGATTTCCTAGCATGGAGAAATCATAAAATGCAGATCTAGCCTAATTTTAACTTCAATCAAAAATGCATGTCAACCTCCAAGATTGCTAGGGTTGAGGAATAGGGTTTGGAGTCATAATTGGTTAATTTATAGGTTTTTGAAGTGATTTTTGAGATTTTCCTTCACATTGGGGATAGTATGCCTAGCATGAAAAATTTAGGAAAAATATATTTTCATACTTTTGCATCATTTTTTATCATGCATGTAGGTCCTTGCGATTACTAATGGCTATGGTTAATGCCTAGCATCAAAATTTTTCTATTTTCAAGGTTGATTAGTGGTTTTTGAGCTTCCCCACCTTTTTCCATGCTAGGGCTTCCATGTTTAACATGGAAAATTGGGGAAAAATCTTTTTGGCCATTTTTGATCACATGCATACAGGCTTCCAAGGTTGCTAGTGTCAACTACTCTCATTTCATGTTGAAATTTGGTTGTTTAAAGGACTTCTACATAATTTTTGGGCTTCCCCCCTTTTTCCATGTTGGGGCTTTCATATGTAGCATGGAAAATTAGGGGGAAAACTTTTTGATCATTTTTTATCACTTTCGGGCATGCATGAAAGCTTCTAAGGTTGCTAGCATCAACGGCTAATATCTAATGTTAAATTTTGGTTATTTCAAGGGTTACTAGGTAATTTTTGGGCTTTTCCCCATTTTCTCCATGCTAGGGTTTTTAGGTCAACATGAAAAATTAGGAGGAAATATCTCTAAACCTTTTATTATTAATCTATCTATGCATGTGTCTGTAGGGTTGCTAGTGTTGGCCATTAGTGCCTAAGATCAAGATCTGATCATTTTGAAGGTTTTGAGGGGGTTTTTAGGCTTCCCCCATTTTTTAATGATAAGGATGGAAATTTCAATGTGGAAGAGGTTTCCCATAGTGAAGAAAGTCATATCTAGGACCATGCATGTCAACCTCTAGGGTTGCTAGTGTCGATGGTCAATGTTGGGTGTTAAGATTTGATAGTTTGGAGGCTTCTAAGTGCCTCATGCAATCTTCCCACTTTCTTCCATGATAGGCCTAGTGTCCCCAATGTGGATGAGAGGGGGATTATAGTTTTATGCCATATTTGACCCATTTTAAGCTTCAAGAATTTCTAGAGGGTTCTAGTAGGGTATAGGGGTCACCAGGCATTAAGAAATGGTCATTAGGTCATCAATTGAGGTCATTTTTTCTTCCCCCTATTTATCCACACTAAGGGTGAGAGGATCAGCATGCAAGAAGCTTCCCCAAAAATGGAAAACATAAAATCCTAGATTTTGACCAGTATTGACTAGGTCTGGTGGGATTTTGAGGCTACCAGAGATGCTTAGAGATGTTCTAGGTCACATTGGGTGCACTTTGGGATCAAACTTGTGGTAGATGAGTGTTGGGAGGCAAGAGTGAGTGTTAACCCCCTTCTTCCACATTGGGTACTACTTCCCCAACATGGAAATCCATGATGTTTAGCCATGCCCATGTTTTACCCACTATTAGAAACCTAGGGTTGAAAAAGGTAGGTTTGAGTCAATAAAAATAGAAAATATTGGTAATTTTAATGAATTTATAAAATAATAGGCATGTTTCCACACTGGGCATGGTATTCCCAATGTGAATTCATGGGGCTAAGCTACCCATAATTTTTTAAGTGTCAAAATTCATAAAAATCTCAACATTAATGCACATTTTGGTCAAAAGTGAAGGTGTAGGGTGGGGCCCACAATGCAAAAATTAAAAATTTTGAAAAGTGAAGTTTTTTTACTATATGTTCCCCCCCTTTTACCTTAGTGCACTTGTAGTTATGATGCAGTAACTTGGTAGCTAGGGTTTCGTTTAGGTTTCAGATGGGCTTTATATGTCAAATTTTGCAATTTTTGATCATAAGGGTCATTCTACAATAATAACACATTGTAGGATAGCTCTAAAAAAGTTTATTGTGGCAACCACAACCAATTCCTAGTGTGGAAGCCTTTCATCTCCCCTATAGCCCTCAGAGAACTCCTATCCTCTGCTAATCTCCATCAACTTCAACATTGAGCTTGCCATGGCACCTAAGTAGTGAGGGGGAAAGAGCAAAAATCCTATGATATAGAGGATGGATGAATGTGCTTGGAAGTTAGAAGAGGTTCCTAGGCCCATCTCCATCTAGGCTTCTTCTATTACTACTCCAAGGTAGGCAGTTCTACCTATTTTTACCTTTATTTTAATCTTTTTCAAGTTTTATTTTCCATGTGTTAGGGTCATTTTTTCTAGATCCACTTTATTGGAGGGATTAAATAAGATTTTGATGAAATCCCACCTCCTATTTTGGCCATTTCCACATAGATCCATAATCATTTTGTTATTTTAGCTTTTGTAGATTTGATTTTGAAAATAACACTTATTGTTTCATGCTTTTTCCCCAAAATTTTGGTGTGTGGATATTTTTCTTCAAATCTAAGCCTTAGGATTGCTTAAAATTAAATTTTAACAAAATCCTACCCCATTTTTTTGTGTGATTTTTAATGGGTTTGAATGATTTTGGCTATTTTGACTATGTTAGGCTATATGAAATTTAGGCTTTGAGGTTTTAGCATGACTATTTTGTATTTTTTTTTTCTACCAAAACAGCTACATATTTATAAAATTGAGTGTCATATATTTTTAGCCCTTCATTTAAGCTTTTCTATGGATATGGTCTCATTTAATTTTACATTCAAACAAATAAGTTATGGCTATTTTCCTAACATTGCACAGCTAGGTTGTTTGTGTAGCTTTTGTAATTTCAAGTAGCTTGGCAATTTTTTTCTAATGAGACAGCAAAGGTTTTGGCTATTTTCTAGTCATGGCTAAGTAGCCATTGACTTTAAATTTTCAAAAAAGGTGGAATCACTTTGATTGGACTTATAATGAATTTTTTGCAAATTTTTTATTAAGCATGTGTAGTGAGGATGCTTGTGCCGTTTTTGGATTATTGTCCAAGTTGACAAAACTTTCTTGCATAAATGAAAAAGGTTTTGAATTATTTTTAGGTATGGGTGCATAGGGCTTGATTTAAGATTTCAAATGATGGTGGAATCACTCCAATTGCAGCTCAAACGAATTTTTTATGAATTTTTTACGAATTTTTTACATATGGCTATGTGAATCAAGGAAAAAATCATGGTTGTAGTACATTACCCATTTGAAAATAGAAGTGGTTGACATGTATAACTTATGTTTTTCTTTTATGAACATGGAAAATTAATGCTTAATTTTTCTTTTTCAAGAAGAGTAAAAGCCTTTTTCTATTTTTAAATAAGCTTTTACTATGGCTACATGGCTTTTTCTAAATGTATCATGCTTTTTGTAAATTTGTCCATAGCTTAGATGATTTTTCCAAATTTATGCATTCTTTGAATAATTTAGATGTTTTTTCTAAACTTATGCTTGCTTTTTTCTAAATTTATGCATGATGTAGATGCTATTTTCTAAATTTATGCATTACTTGCATTTTTTCCAAGTTCATGCATAACTTAGATGATTTTTCTAAATTTATACATAATTCAAGCTAAGACATTGTTTTAGCTATAATGTTTTGGCTATAAAGGCTATAAAATATGGTAACAATGTTGTTATGAAATTTCTTAAACTAATTTAGATGAACATCTAAGAGCTTTTTACATAGGCTAATTTCACCTCTAACTTAGGAAGTTTTTCCTAAATTTGTTAAGAATTTCCAGGCTGTCATGATGCAAGGTTATGCAAGATTGTAATAATTTTTTCTTATGAAATTACTTAGACAAATTTAGATAAACATCTTAAAGCTTTTTATAAAGGCTAATTTCACCTCTAACTAGATTTTTTGTCTAAATTTGCTAAGTAATTCTAATGTAAGGCTACATAAGGTTGTGATAATGTTTTGTTGTGAATTCCTTAAGATAATTTATATAAACATCTTAGGGCTTTTTACAAAGGCTAATTTCACCTTTGACTAGATGTATTTTCCAAATTTTCTAAGTAATTCCAATTGGACATAATGTTTTTTCTTTAAAATTTTGTAATAATGCTTTTTTGGAGGGGAATTTATTAAGCTAATTTAGATAAACACCATAAAGCTTTTTATAGAGGCTAATTTCACCTCAAACTAGAATGTTTTCCAAACTTTTTAAGAAGTTATAATTGGTCATAATGTTTTTATTTTGAGTTATGGTTTTGGCTATGGATTACTAAGTGGCTATATGTTGTTACACTTTAGCCCTCAAGAGACATTGGTGGCCTCAACAATGAGGGTGGGAATGACTCACCACTTCCTCCAGATGCAACTCAGTAGCTTCCTTCAATTTAGCTTGTTGGCTATTTGTTTTTGTTTTTATCTTGATGTCTATGATTAGCCAAGACTATGTTGTGGATGGTTGTTATTCTTTGACATTTTTACCACACAATGTCGCCATGAATTTGTATGTTATGGGCATTTTATTTTTAAATTTAAATATTGATTTTATTTTGGCTATATGCATTTAAGGAGTCATGAATATTGTCAATGTTGTAAATCTTGAAAATGGCTATTTTGATGTTTTTTAGTTGTAAAATCAAATGGCTAATCAATGCAATAATAGGCTAAGCAAAGAGAGATATAGTAATACAAGGGATACTCACTAGTTTTAGGTCATTGTGTGCACAAGTTATATAGTTTTGCTAGTTTAAGGACATGATGGGCCATCATGCCAATTTAAGGTCTTAGAAAACCATAATGTCAGTTTAACATCTTAGCAGATGTTAGTGCCAGTTTAACATCTTAGCGGATGTTAGTGCTAGTTTAACATCTTAGCAGATAGGGATGCTAGTCTAACATCTTAGTAGACAATAGTGCTAGTTTAACATCTTAGCAAACAACAATGCCAGTTTAATTTCTTAGTGGACGATAGTGCCAATTTAACATCTTAGCATATGGTAGTGCCAGTTTAATGTCTTAGCAGATGGTAATGTCAATTTAATGTCTTAGTAGACATTATTATGAAAGAGACACTTTGTTGATGTTTAACACATAAGTAATAATAAGAAAGGTTGTAGATAAAAATGCAAATGAACTTAGGCTACATGCATTAGGGTACATGCATAAAGTGTAAAATAAAAATTACATATATAATAAATTGTAAATGAAAAGTAAGGCTATATGGCTATAATTGCATCTAGTCATAGGGGCATGGGAAGGTTAAGATGAACTTAACTTGTGTAAATTATTCCTAATCTTTGCAAGATTAGGAAGCAAGTAATGTCTACTCTGCACAACCTTGTATAGACCATCTCCTTCCCTTACGATGTTAAATGGAAGGTCATCCCATAGTGTATCCTATTGCCTATCATTATCATTGTTGGCTATCTTAGGAATTTTCTATTCATGGCTAGGAGATTCTTCTTGAAGCTCCACTTTAGACCCCTATTCTATCTCTATTCTTTTGGTAGCTAGGGGAGCCATGTTATCACCGTGAATGATGATTTCACCTCCCTCATAAGGAAGGTGAATTTCTTGATGGATGGGCAAGGACAAAACTTGTAATTAAGCCAACCAAGGTCTTCCTAGGATTAGGTTGAATCCTAGTGTTTCTTCTACCATTAGGAAGTTTGCAATTGTAGGGAATTATTTTTTGGCTACAAAATCCAAGAAGATAGACCACTTGATGATAACTCTTGATCCATTAAATGACTTAAGAGCTATAGTGGTTGTATGTTGTACTTGCTTAGTTAAGCCAAAACAATCAATGATGGTGCATGGGATGACATTTGTTGTCGCTCCATCATCAACATGCACCTGATGTATCTTAAATTATCTTATGCATATGGTTATGAATAAAGGGGTTGTAGTCACTTCATAATTCTAGAGATTATTTTTAATTTCACTATCATGAAATGTCAACAATGTTTCCTTCCCCTCCCTTGGTAAGGGAGGAATCATTATTGTGTGGATGAGTTCTTCATTAGCAGGAATATCCTCACTAATAGGTATGGAGGTCAACATTTTGACTAGTGCCTCAAAATGTGTGGTAGAAGTCATGATCAAGTCATATAAGCTTAAGATTATGTTTTTCTTCTTGAGGGATTTCTTGATCTAGTCCATTGCACTAAGGAAGTTCTTGTCATTGCCCATGGGCTTGTCACCTTGGTTGTTCTTTACTTCCTCCATGCATCCCAAAATGCAAACTTTAGCTTTAGGCTTTAGCTATTGTGGCTCTTCCTTGTTGTCTTGGTTTTGGGCTTTGGTGTTCTCTTGTAGCTTGTTGGTTTAAAGGGATGGGGTAGAGGAGGTCATAGGTATAGCTAAAATGGAAGTGGACTTCGATGGACCCACTTCCTTTCATGCCTTTGTCTACTTGTCTCCCTTGTTGTTAGGCCTTTGCATATGCTTCTTCCTTTGGTTGGCTATAGTTTTCTAGTTGTGAATCATTGGCTGCAAGGAAGAGGTAATAGCTTTGGCCACCATAGGAGGTCATTGTGAAATCTTTTGAACTATGGTTGTTTGAGTTGGATTAGGTTGAGAGACCTTGATAACAAAAGTTTCCCTTAGGGGCATTCGTGATGGTACTCTCAAAATGAAGGGAGATCTTGAGCTATGGAAAGTAGAAGAATACCTTTATATATATGGGTACTTGAACAATGAATGGTTCTCTTGTAGGTTTCCAACTATCATCGATGTTGGATGCTAAAATAACATGAGGGCTATCCTTAGCATTCAATGGATCTTTCTAGATCTACATCGATTGGTTTTGTGGCAAACTAGGTTAGAAGCATCTAAGACCAATTCTTCCCTATCTATCATCCTTTACATGTCATCCTTTAGTGCAAGGTAGAAGTCTATATCATGATGAAGAAGTTGACAATAATGGTAGAAGTGGTCTAGATTGAAGTATCTAGATAATTGGGGATCATTCTTCATTGCCTGAGTGGGATCTTTGGCTATTTCATCTTGTCAATCATGTTCCTATTGAGCAGCTTCAGTCATTTTTTTGTGTTGCGTGCATCCACTTCTTAATAGTTGGTCTAGCAACTCAAATGATTTTAATGGCAATGTAGTGTATTTAGACCTATCCTTCTTTTTGAAGTTAGATCTACTTGTTGTCAATGTAGTGATCCCAAAAGTTGATGGTTGATTATTACGGTCATTGATGAGGGTATTAGGTGGGTTAACCTTTGGCCCTTGGTTCATGGTCTTGGTTTCCTTGGTTACGGTTGCTATGGTAGTATTTTTTTTATTTTCTTTTTTATTTGTCTCTTCAAGTATGTTGGTTTTTATATGATATATAGACTAGATAATGGTTGGCCTCCGTAGCATCCTCTATAATTTTAGTTTACAAGAATGCTTGGCTAAGAGACCATGGATCAAGGTAGTAGAGCTTAGACTTGATGAAGTTATTAACTATTCCCTTGAATATGGCTAATAATTTCGCTTTAGCTATGGGATCTATTATTTCATTTAGCAATCCATTCTACCACTGAATAAATTTTTGTATAGGTTCTAAGGACCCCTTCTTGACCGTCATAAGTTGGTCAAGCATTGTTTCAAGCTTCAAGTTATACTTGAAGTAGTTGATAAATTGGGCTACTAAGTTCTCCAAAGAGGATATAGATCCTCTTGGTAATGCTTGATACCAATTAAGTGCTTTCCCAATCAAATACATAGGGAAAATCCTCATAATTGTATGAGGCCATGGCTGCAAGAACAACCATTCAGACCAAAAGATAATAAGGTGAGCATTAGCATCACCTTCTTTATTATATTTTCTAAATTAGGAAATGGGAACACCAAGAGGAAGTGTCAACTGTGAAATCATAGAACTTATGGGATCATCCTGGTAGAAGTGCATAATCTTGACAATTTATGTGGTTGAGGCTTTAAGCTTCTTCAAATCCTCCGTTAGGTCTTGGATCATTTGGAAGGCTTAATCCAAGCCTTGTGGTGACCCCATATTTTGCAATATTTGTACATAAGGTTGTGGCATTTTTGTTAGGATTGTGGCCTTGTTATGGGTTGCATAACAAAAGGGAAAGGTTGTGTTATGGTTGTGGCTTGTGGGCCAAACAAAGAAAAAGACGTTCGTGTCGATACTTGAGGCACAAATGGGACAAATGTGGTGTATGACCCTTGTGTTGTTGGGGGTCTCATGATGGATACCACATGAGTATTTAATGGATTTGTGGTGGTAAAACCCATCATTTATGATTTTACATATCAAGATTATGTTGTAAATGACATTAATGTGTTATAGTTTGTTGCTTGTGGCATTGACTAATTGTGATGTGTGGCTACAACCAAAGTGGGATCTGTTGTAGTGGGGTATCGAGGACTAGAAGATGATGGCATCATGTCCATGGAGAAAATAGAAGCATTAGGAGAAGGTTCTATGACTTTGGGGGATGTTTGTTAGAACAGTCCTCCAAGGATGTTTTCAAGTTTAGATTCTACCTTAATTTTATCCTTCTCTTCCTATTGTTTCCCAAAGGTAGGTTTACCATATTCCTCTTCTATGATAATTAATTAGGCTAGGATGCTAGAATAGATGTCATTAAGACGAATTTCTTCATATGGAAAAGGGATGTACTCTTTCCCACCCTTGTGCATGAGCTCAAACTCCATTTTGGCCTCAGCTTTAATTCATGGAATTACCATGCCTACCTGTATTTTAGCACAAACAAAGTTATAACAATCTTCATTAATAACTACAAAATCAAGACTCCCCTCTAATTCTCAAATATCACCTACACTCAATGATGGCAAGGTCTTTGGGATCATACACCCTCTTGACTTGTTGGTTATGATCTTCATGAGTGAAGGTGAAGGGTAATTTGGTGGATTTTCAAAAAGACATGGCTATACTGCTAAGAATTTCTTTTAAAATAGGCTATAAGTGTTAAGATAGAAGTAAATTATAGTGAATGGAATTCAAAAAATCTTAGAGGAAATAAAAATGGTAAAAAAATGATGTACTTACTATAATTAGTAAGTGGGGATAAGGGGGGTTTACCCCTTTACTAGAAATGGAATATTGGAAACACTAGCTTCAAACCTCACCCAAGTTGGCTTCCTAACTACCTCTACACTGCGTATGGTGGGAGGAAAGAAGGGGGATGAGATAATGGGAATCTCACACCTTATTCCAATGTTGGACAAAGGGGAAAATTTTTGAAAACCAAAATGGAGACTTGGTAGTTTTCAAAGATGGCTTTGGCAGGCTACCAACTTTTACCAAAAAGGAGGAAAAAGTAGGCTTAGTTCATATGAAAACCAACATTATTTTAGTGGTGAAGAATATGGCAAAAACAATTAAATGTTTATTAAGGCTTACATGATAGCTTTTCTTTAGGAATTCATAGCAGATGTTGTAAAATTTCAACATCCAAATCACCTGTAGCTACCATGCTGAGGTTTCTACTACAAAAGGAGAGGTAAAGATAACATCAGATTCCTTGGAAGTTTTGGCTTCCAAAAACTATAAAATGGCTTTTAACTTGCAATAAAAGTAGATCTAGTTATTAAATTAGTTTCAAACTTCATCAATGTTAAGCTTCAAACTGCTTCCACATTGGGTATGGCAGAGGAGGGAAAGAAGGGGGGTGAGATAATAGAAATCTCACACCTCTTACCTCAACATTGATGGGGGAAAAGGATATAAACCAAAGTGGAAAGTTAGTATTTTTCCACTAAAATTGGTATTAGCCAACTACTAATTTTCTTAGCTTTGAAAAATGGAGGAAGAACCAACTCACAAATGAGTTGAACCACCTACTTTAGAAACTTGAGAATAATTTTTTGTCAATAAAAGGAAAAACTAATAAGGGGAAGAGATATCAAAACTGTCTTTGGGCTTTAAAATTCACAATAAGTGCTATGAAAAACCAACACCCAACCACCTACAACTTCCACACTACAGCCTTGGTAATAAGGGGGGAAATTCCAGCATTGATTCTTCAAAGGTTTTGGCAATGAAAATCAAGAAAAAGCTTGCAAAATGACAACAAAAAGAATAGATCTAGGCACAAAATTTAGGTGAATGCCCTCCTCCTACCAAGAAAAACTATTGTGATCAAAAACATTCATCACTAGAATGAAAACTAAGGATCCTTAGTGCATGCAGTTCACCAACCCCAAATCCCCAAGGCCTCCATGATAAAAATGGAATGCAAGGTACCCTAGCATGTCCATCAGATCAACTAGGGACTTACAAGATGCAACATGTGGAAATATAAACAAATCTAAATAATGCATAGAAAATCAAATTTATTTTGAAAAAAAAAACTCAAAATGTAAAACTTTATTGAGAAAAAATAAAGAATAAGTCAGAGAAATGTGTATAAATGGTGCCTATATGAGTAGAAAGGAAGGTTCACTTATGCAAAATTTCAAACTCCATTGAAGCCAATGTGATCTACTCCACGATCCAAGTGCTAAGCCACTTTTGATGCTATTGAACCTTCACTATTGCAAACCTCAAATCTGCAAGTTGGGCCATTGTTGGGGGGTGAGAAAGCTGGAAAATTTGAATGAAAAATTGCTTCATGCTAGGTTTTGAAAATCTCAAAAGTGTAGTGTTAATACCAAAAATTCACCAAATTCCAAGGCCACAATTCTCCTATGCTGGGGTTCAAGAAAATGCAAGTATGAAAACTTGCAAGAGGTCTTGAATGCTTTAAAATGTCCCAAGTATGGAATTTTGTATATGAAAATTGCTTTATAATGCTACCCTTGCTTGGAATTACTGAATAAAAAATTCTTAACTTGCTGAAAATTTTGGAACCTATAAGTGGTGTTGGAGGCTGGCTCTTATAGGATCTTTGGGCCATGAATGGGGCTGAAAATTTTGTATGAAGTGTCTACAAATTTGTTGCAAATTAAGGTGAGATGGGTGCCCAAATTTGGGGGTTACCATACATAATAAATACTTCCCCCCATGGCCATTTCATTTACTATAAATAGTAATCAAGGAACACCTTCCATGCTAGAGATGAATCTTCCACGCTAAGCTCTCCACTATGCTTGTTGAAGTGGCTAGTCAACATTGAAGTGCATGAATTAATGAATTTTTTCTTTTTTGGCTTTCACATTGGGTGATTGAATTTTTCACATTGTGAATGAAGCCTCCATGCTAGGGGAAAACTTACACACTCAAGCAAGAAAGTTTCTACACTAGGGAAAAAGTTTCAAGGCTAGGGGGAAACTTTCACATTGAGGGGGGGAAAGCTTCCAATTTGTGCATGTGATCTCCACGTTGAAGGAAGGAAATTTTTCATAACCTCCCATCCTTCCACACTGGGGGTAGGTGAGATCTACCGGCTACATGTGTTTCAAGTGTAGAAAAATGTATACCTTCCATAAAATCCATCAAATTGCCTTTTTTGATATTCTAAAAGGCATTTTTNGCACTTTGAGGTACAACACACTTTACATGGAAAAATGATAATACTATGAGAATAAATAGTAACTACAATGATTGAAAAATGATTATACAATTATTACACATAAGCTTTCACATTTTCCAATGAGAGTGATGTCTTCTTATAATTACCATATTTCCAAATCTATCTTGAAACTTGTGCAATGACTAGCTAACGGTAGCCAAGAATCATGGAAGATGTCTTCTTCGTGCCTAAGATGCCTTCTATATTTGATATTCATTATAAGAAGACATATTTATTTTGTAAAAAACATATTTATAAAATTTCCATTCCAGGAAGATACCTTTGTCTAGAAAAAGACCTCTTTCTAAAACTAGCCTAAATTTTGTGAAGACATCTTTGTCTAGTGAAGACATCATTGCTTGATAAAAGATGTCTATCATTTCTTAGAGATGTCTTTATTTATGCATCCTTCAATTTTGTCCATGACCTCTACTATTTCTTAAAGAAATATTTCTTTACCTTCCTTTGCATGATGAATTCTTCATTCCTTATTCATAACCTTACACTTCCACATGCTCCAATGATGATAACATTGCTTGTGAATTATTTGATCCTTGTCCATGTTCTTGAATTATTACATGTTCTCTTGAGATCTTATGGATGACCTTATTCTTTGAGCTCTACACCAAGTCATTCCTTTCATCAATGTAGGCTTTCTCTCATCTTAGTTTCCCAAGTACATTATCCTACAAACAAAATAACCACATAACCTTTGTCTCTATTTGAAACACCACCAGCTCAAAACCCAGATTTTGTAGAATTTTCTAAGTGTTGAGACTACACTCTCCACTACCCCAAAGCATAGTCGAGTGTAGTCAACACAAAGGTTAGTTTTGCAAATTTTTCTAAGTGTTAAGTTAGTTTATACAAATTTTTCTAAGTGCTGAGAATATGCTCTCTACTACCTTAGAGCATAGTCAAGTGTAGTTAGCATGGAGGCATAGTTTTTGCATATTTTTTTCCTAAGTGTTGAGACTACTGCCCTAGAGCATAGTCAAGTGTAGTTAACTAGAAGCTAGTTTCTACAAGTTTTGACATGTGTTGGAACACACTCAACCCTAGTTAAGAGTGTAGTTAGCCTCTAGTGAAGAGCAGAGTCAACACATAGTCACATTTTACAAAATTTTTCTAAGTATTATAACTATGCTCTCCCCTAGTCTATAGTATAGTTAAAAGTAGTTAGCCAAAATGACCTACAAAGGCCTCCACAACATAGCACTAGCATTTAGGTCAACTTTGACTCACCTATAGCAAGCATAGTTAACAAGATGCAACATTTTTGTATTCCACTTATCCACAAAATTGTAACTACGCTTGACCCCACACAACATAATGGAGAGTGTAGTCCTGAAGCGTAGTCTCCAAAGTTACATTTATTCAAGTACATTGCAATCCTCTTAGCACATGAACATGTAATCGACAGTGTAGTCATAGTCTCACAATCTCATAGAGTCTAGCAAAATAGATTAGAGCATAACATCGTTACGCTCATTGAAGAGCGTAGTTGGATGATAGCATAGTCCTAACCACCCCTCTACCACATGGTAGTCTCTCTACATTTCATGCTAAACCTAGTCCTATAAATACCCCTGCCCTTAACATTTTAAAGGTTGGAAAATTTGAGCAATTTGGAATTTTGGGAAGATAAAAAAGACCAAAGGCATTCCTGTGAACTAGAGAAAGGCAAAGTTGCATACCACCATAGCTCACTACACGACACTGCAAACCACTGCACATCGCAATGGCCAACCTAGTAGGCATAGATACCATGGTATAATGTCTGTCTTCATGGCCATACATCCCTGAGACTATGACTACACTTGTTGTACACTGTCTACCTTTTCACCCCTTTTGGAGTTAACTATTCTCAACCCCATTTGGGGTGGTGTTCCATTCACTCTCTCTCTTTCTTTGCATTTCTAGCATTTTACTTACACTTTTTAGGATTTTACTACATTTTTCATCATTTTAACACATAATTGAGCCTATTCATTGGTATTAGCATGTTAACACCTTCTTTTCTCACCGAAAACCCTTGACTACATTCATCCCTATTAACACCATTGACACTACTAACACCATGAACACTACTTAAACACTTAGCACTGTTTCACATCAGCATTATGGCTAATCATGCTACATCCCAGCTCCATCTAGTAAATTTTCCATTCAATCAACAAGACTATTTAGAGCACTCCATCTCCACCTCCATCAGGCCCTTGCATGGATGTGGGTTTAGGGTGTGTGTCCGTTGACCTCTCGATGTTCCAACTGTCAATGTTTTTAGTCATTATAGTTTTCTAATGTTAGAAGGAGGGCCAAACCATTTTTTTAGATTCTGTTATGGTTGTCTTGCCTACTCTCTACATCATAGTTTTCTATCAACCTATCAGTGTATATTGGACCCTGTAGTTGGTCCCCCTAGGACCCCACGTAGCAACCCAAATTGTACTTCTATCCACTATTTTCCTAAGTCTCCATTCTCTTAGCATAAAGATCATTGTCCATGGATTAGATCATAGTTAGCTCCTAGCATAGAGAGTGTAGTTCCCATGGTTAGCTAAATTCTAGATGCTCAAGAGAGAGCATAGTCACCAAAGTTGGCTATTTCTCACAGTCTCCAGACTTAGCCATTTTTCTGCAATCACCAAAATTAGCCATTTTCTACAACTAGCAACCTCTACAATATCCTCTTTTAATTTGATCTACACACATGAATCTAGACCAGCCTTCAACATCAATGTTAAATGCACTTGACACCTTTACTATCCAACTAGAGTACGTCATGCTTAGTAATGAACAATACAACTTCATATGTACAAAGATCCAAGCAAGGTTACCTTTGGATTGCTTGGACATGAAAGCCAAATGAGGCTACAAGCTAATCCACTAGGATGGATGAGAGTATATCCCTTCCTCATTCAACATCATTCCACTCACAACACCCTACCATTGGACACTAGCCTAGCTCATTTGAGAAAATGAGCATGACATAGGAACTAACTATGAGGAAGCCCCATAGGAGGAACAAGCCAAATTCAAAGCTCGTTCCAAACATGATAGCCCCTTCCACACCATCTTCTAACAATCACTCCCTAGTCTTAAAC
>MNCI01009412.1:1174420-1204074 GCA_015680685.1 Gnetum montanum
GGGAAGGCAGTTGTCTTGGAAACAAACACTCATGTCTCAAAAGCTCAAGTAACATCTCATTGCGCAGCTTTGGCTCTCCGCCAATAGGTTCTCTTTAACACCAAACAAGGGGCCTGTTCCTCCAGAGAATGTGACCCACCATCACGCGGCCAACAAGTCCTCTTAAACACTAAACAAGAGTCTTGTTCCGCCAAAAGATGCACATCTCATGCCTTGATTCCGAGTCTGCTAAACAATGGCTATCGACAAGGATCAGCATGACCCGTATACACACCAAAGCATCCCCTTTACCATGCATAATCCCTTGACCAGGTCCCAATCCCAACAATTTTCATTTCCCTATCCAGCTACAAACTTCATTTCCCTATCCAGCTACAAAATTCATTTCCCCAATCCCATGTACTACTGAACACGGTGCGATGACATCTGGCCAAGTGTCAAAGGACAATGCTACTAAGTTGCTTGTGGTGTTTTGTACTTCTTTGTTGATGCTTCTCGGGTCGATTCCTCCAAGCGTCAATAGAGAGGGGCCAATGAAACACCACAAAAATTTGGACCCAGCACTTTCAGACAAGAATCAAGCTAAGTCATGATACTTCCCAGCATGACCGAAACTTGTGAACCTCAAAAATAGCATCAAACAGAGCATATTTGAACAAGAGAGAGTTCCTTGGGACTCATAGGTGACTACATCAGTATCTGGCATCAAGAATTTCAAGTTTTGGGTTCAAAATACTTCATTTTGACCAAGTATACTCTGGACACACCTTGGTGTACGCTGGCCAGCGTATAGCCTAGCGTACAGCAACTTTTGGGCCCCAAAAATAAGTTAAAATGTGCCAGAACTGAGTTTCTAGACCCCCCAGGGCCTTCCCTAGGGTCCCTAGCAACTCTCAGGCACTTGAAAATCAAAGTTTGGGCTCCAAATGATGGTCTTTCATTCCTCTACGCCCAGCGTATACGCCCAGGGTGCAGCCAGCGTAGAGAGACTTTCGGGCCCTAGAAATGAGTCAAAGCATGCTAGAACTAAAGGTCTGGACCCCCCAAGACGTTCCACAGGGTTCCCAGTAGCTCTCAGGCACCCAAAAATCAATTTTTAACCTTAAAATGAAGCATTTTCATGTGTATACGCTGGGTACATTTTTGGTGTACGCTGGCATGCTATACGCTTACGCTGGCATCCTGTACGCTAGCATCCTATACGCTTACGCTGGCATCTTGTATGCTGGCATCCTCTACACTATATAGTTGTAATTTTCTTTTTCACCCGGTCAACGTGCCACGTGTCACCCAACCCGAGTCTAGTGTAACAACCGGTATAAAAACCCCAATTTTCCACTTCACCAGGTCGGTTGGCAAAAACTCGAGAACATACTAGAGAAAAATTACATTGTGCACCAGAGCTAAAACCTTCTTATGCTGGAAAGCCCTGTATGTGGTGCACACAGTCTCTACGCTCCGCCTACCGTGTGAACCAGCCGAGTCATCCCTGCATCCACCGGGGCTTTTCGTCTACCTTGTGTTCCATCACAACTGCGTTAGACCAGTGCACTGTATTTCACTTTGTAATACCATTGTTTGTAGTTTATGCTAATTTCTTACATGTGTTTCTGTTTACGCTCGTTTACATTTATGCCCTATCCACATCTGTTACGCTATTTACGCTCTCGTTTACGCCTGTTACGCCTTTTACGCATAACCCAACGTGTAGCACTTCGGTATACCTTCGGGGAAATCCTTGTCTGATCCGCGTGCAGACCACCCAAGGTACTCTACCTTCATGCATTCCAGCTCACCCTCAGGTGAAGGTAGGATTTTCTGTGCATGCCCTGTGATCCCACGGTCTCTGTTTCCTTCCAGCCGAAGACCGACGATTTCAAGCGGTACACAATGTTCACCCCTTCACACTTGATTTAGTAATGTCGAACCATGCCCAAGAGCACTTGTGATAATGATGGAATAAGGTTATGATAAGGACTATCATTGGCTATAGGGAAATGATCATGAGGGTTAATAGTGAGTACCATATGTTGTCATCATGGTTATCATTATGGCATGACACTTTTTTTAATCAATGTGGTCTTAGCACTTCATCCTTTGAAATGTTAATAACTTGGAAAAGCATTTGACAAATCAACACTTTCCTCCAAGGCATCTTTGGCCATTAGGTTTCTCCCTTTAGATGTTCAAAGACATTGGTTTATCCTTTTAAGCCTAATTGACCATTCAACTTCTTGATAATTTGCTTTTCCTTTTTCTTGTTAGGGTAAAACCTTCATTGGGTTTCATTATCAAGGCCTACTTCTAATTTGGTTTTTCCATCAAATGAGGTATGTTACATTCAATGGATTTGTAGGTGAAGAATGACAAAGGAATGTCATATCGCCATAGTGCATGAGGGCCAAGCATTAGTCAACATTGTTACCCAAGGTAAGGAAGGTTATAATTAGGCTATGGGATTTGGCTTAATGAAATGGTAATGAAAATGATATGAGACAAGCACTCTTGGCATGAACACAAACTCATCAAATCTTTTGCAAGGTCACATGGTGACTTGCTACCATAGTAAGTTGTACCTTCATGATGACTTCCAAGCTTCATCCTACAAGTACAACTTTAAGATAACAAGCAAACAAGATAGAGAAAACATGTTGTTACAAAGTAATATGTAGGCCACATGAGACAACTAGTAGACTAGGTCACAATACATCACCATTGCCACAACATAAAGAGATCTATGCAAAATGCATCATATTTACAAAGTTCTTTACTTCATTCATTGTGTCAAACAAGGAGAGGGAAAGAGAGCGTGCAAGCTCGCTTGTTGTAGATCATCAAAATCATCAACATCAATCATTCATTGAAACTTATCAATAATTGTAAACAACACTACAAGAAAACATGTTAGTGTTAGATGTAACCAGGGATATGTGATGGATTTAATGTTGCATTGTAAGGATTTGATGTTATCTTGAGTACGGTTAAGTTCTAGTGAGGAACTTGGTCCTATGTGTTTTCTCCTCACCATCATGGTCTCAAATGGAAACCTTGACTAAGGGATCCTTCCTATTGTTTTTGGCTTCAAGTTCAATAGTCATCAGGCTACTTCAATATGTTATGGTTGTATAGTAAAATGGTTTCAAAGTCTTAGGTTAACTTCATCTAACAACATCACAAGAGGCGCCCATTTAGGCTTTGAGGCTACAAGAATTTGCTTCTTTATCCTCCTAGCTCATTCTTGGTTGTCAACATAAGAACATTAAGTGAAACCTAGATAAAAACAAGTAAATAATACCAAAATGATATAAAATACCATAGTAAATATGAAAACACATGCTATTTCAATGTTAAAGAAAATGCAAACAAGATCAACCAAGGCTATAAGAGGTAGGTGAAGATAAATATGTTGGAACAAAGACCACATAATGTCAAATAAATGTTAAGAAATGTCATAATTTGAAGTACCATGAAAGTATGAAAAATAAGATCAAATATGATTAACTATGGTTACATTTTTTCTAGTTTAAGGCTTTGGTAGGCCATGTTGCTAGTTTAAGCCCTTAGCAGGGCATGGCTACATGGTGGCAAATGATAGTCAAAGATGGTCAAACCTAATCACTTAACACTGATCAAAGGCTAAACAAGGGTTAATAGAGGCCATAATAAAGAAAATAAGGTTGATATGATAAAATTGAAGTTATGTAGAAGCTACATGAGGTTAACTGATGAAAATTGAAGTCAACAATGCATAACATTGTTAAAAAAAAAGTTAAAACAACATGAAATAAGATCAATTCCATTAAAATAGAATACATGTGGTAAAACTTGATCACTAATAGTCAAATAAGATTAGATTTTTCCAGTTTTGAGCCTTAGTGAACCATGCTATGAGGCTACAAGATAGCCAAGAAAGTTTTGGGTACATAAGGACGTTATTCTAGGGCTATTTTGAGGCACAATTGGCACTTTTTCATTTGACTTTTCTAGGCCCTATGGGTGACTACAGTGGCCCAACATAGTCAACATTTAGGGGTAGTTCCTATGCTTAGTATGGTAACTTTTGTGCTTCCAATTATCTAGAAATCTAGTGTAGTGTATAGGTATTTAAGATTTAAGAGTTTTAGCACTATTCTAACTTCTCAGAAGGCTAAAAAGCATGTTTCTAGTGGTGACTATGCTGGGCTAGTAGGCCATAATGTAGTCATAGGGAATAAATGAGTTCATGGGATTTCTAGGGCTAAAATTTAGTGGAATTATAGCAATGTGACATGGGGTAGATTTTGGAGCATTTTGGGCCAGTTCTCAACTATTTTCAATGGTATACTATTGATTGTTGCTAGCACATTTTCCCTCCCTACTATGACTATTTTGGGCTAGCATAGTCATAGGCTTCCTCAACATAGTCATAAATGGAAAATGGATTTTTAGTATTTTTTGAGCTCAATAAACCATACTAGTGGGCTTCTGGATCACTAATACTACTAGCTATGCTTTTAGTGCTGAACTTGTTAGGTTTCTTAGCTATCTGGGTCTTGGAATGGTCAAATACCTTCTGACTACACTAGGAATGTAGTTTCCAATGTAATTAAGGGATTTGAGTAGAACAATGATAAAACAAATGAAATTTCGCTCATTTCCAAAGGTTTCAAGGTCTAAGAATACTTTGATAGGGATTTGGGTCTTTCTAGAAGTCAATTTGAGTAGTTTCTTAGCTATTTTGAATACCTTCAAGTGGACTACACTAGGCCCTACTAATGACTATGCTAGACCAATGTAGTCATGTAGTATTTTAGCATAGTTGAGTTTCAAAGGTAGAAAAGACTGTGTTTTCTTGCTAAAATTTCCTCTAGCATAACACCAAGAATTCAAAAAATGAATTCTGAGATGTTTTTGACAACTTTTGACTAGTTTTGGCTAGAGTACACTGGGAAACACCAATGACTACATTGGCCCATCATAGTCACATCCTCCCACATGTAGTTGGTATTAGGAAATGTCAAAAATGAAAAAGTGATAATCTTTATGATCCAACAAGCTCTAAGGAGGTTCTAGGATTTTCCAAAAGTGGATCTAGGATCTTAATTGCAATTTTGGTCAATTTTGGATGGACTTCGCTAGGTAACACTAGTGACTATGATAGCCTAGAGTGGTCACACCATCCCTAGCTTAGCAGGGATTGGAAGATTTTCTAGAAAAGGAAAGGTGACAAGTGCTATCTTGCTTTTCAATCTAGCAAGGTTTTGAGGCTCTCTAGAATGAGTGGTTGTGTAGCACCACAACACTTTATAGCAAATCTCAAGTTGTAAAGGTTGTGGAATCCTAGAAATAACATTCTAAGTTTGTTGGAACCTTGTGGGGTTGAGTGGATTTGTGACATCAAATCACTTCCAAATAGAACATATAGGTTAGACATGGTATGATATCCTTTAAATCATATTTAAGAGGAACCAAGTCTACAAGTGTGCTTGCAAACTATCCTTTGAGTGTGGACTACCCATGTTGGGAAACCATGTTAAATTTTTTGTGTGCTTTGTCTCAACAAATTTTTAATTTGGAAAACTTAGTAATCCCTCCTCCCTTATAATTTCAATGATCTTTAAGTGGTATCAGAGCTTGGTACCCTTTTTTCATCAATTTCAAGAATGAAAAATGGATGGGATATCTTACATAAATCCACCCATTTTCAATGCATTCTACTTTATCTATTGGAAAGCTAGAATGCAAGAACTCTTTGAATTTATGGAGTTCGAAGTTTGGGAGTCCATCCTTGAAGGCTACACTTTGCCTATTAACAGCTCCACTGGAACCATCAAGCCCCATAAAAAATGGACAAAAGTGGAGAAAGATAAGTTTATGTTTGACTCAAAAGCCCAAAATTGTTTCACTTTGAATAAATTTGAGTTTAATAGAGTAGTAGGTTGTAAAATGGCCAAAGAAATTTGGCAAATATTAGAAGCTACTTATGAAGGAACCTCTATTTTCAAACAATCTAAATTGTTATTTTTGCAAAGAAAATATGATAAGCTTAAAATGAGAAAGTGAGAATATAAAAGATTACTTCTCTAGAGAAAATGGTATTGTTGTAGCTATTAGGATAAAGATTTACTTGAGAGCAATGTCATCATTAAAATGATTAGAACTCTTCAATCAAAGTTCAAACCAAAGGTTATGGCCATGGGAGAAATTAGAGTTTTTTCAACTTAAAATTTGAAAAGCTTCAAAGTGCTCTCATTTTTTATGAAATGAATCTCATAATTGAAGGAGTCATTCATGAAAAACCTATTGCTCTAAAGACTACCTCCAAGGAGAAAGAGCTCAATGAGCATGATGAGGGCAACGAAGATGAGATTGCATTTCTCTAAAGAAAGCTTTAACAATTGATATCAAGAAGAAAAAAGGAACATATCAGCAATGATCCAATCTATTCAAAGGTAAAGAAAGAGGTAAATATTTTTAAAATTCTAACATTTATTTATTCTCTAAAGAATGTTGTGTTTGTGGAGAAAGAGGTCATATGGCCTCAGAATGTCCTAGTGATAGTAGCTTATAGCCAAAGAATAGATCAAATGATAAGAAATTAAAAAATACCAACTTTTATATAAGTTGGGATGATGGTCAAAAAAGTGAAGAATAAGTAGGCAACTCTACCAAAGATTCTCATCTCATATGCATGGCACTTACAAATGAAAATTCTTCACATATGACTGAACAAGCTGGTAAGTGTGATGAAAGGTATAGTAAACTTACAAAAGAAATTCTTGTCCTACATTATTTGCTTCGGAGAGCAAAGAAATTTTTGAATTCTAAGCTAGATGCTATTCACACTAAAATAAAAGGAGAAATATCAGACATATAAGTTAAGATTGAATAACTAATCTCTTTAAATAATCATTGCAGAAAGTTCCAACAAGAAAAGAATCTTGAAAAATAGCCAAAGAATATGGAGAAAGTCATATAGGACACACAAGAACATGCAAGTTCAAGGTCAAGCATAGTTAGGATTGATAATGTTATTCATGAGGATAGTACTTTACTTGTTTATAGAGATTGTGGTAATAAACAAAACTTTAACTATTTTCATAATGATCAAAATAGGATTGATGCTTGGTCTTGTCAAAAAGGCTTTGGTAAGGATATTTTATAGACAGTAGTAGCTAAAAATGAAGAGAAGTGAAGAGTCAAAAATTTCCTCAAAGAGACAAATGATATAATAAGTGATCAAGGATTCTTTTATAAAGAACATGAAAAAATCAAGTCATCATATAAAAGACCTAATGAAAAGGAACCAAAATGATAAGAGGTACTTCATGATAGGGGACCTCATCTCAAACTTCATTAATCTTCTCTTCTCATTTGCAAGCAAGGTAAGTCAAGGTAAGTCTCCAACTGTTTTCTTGCTAGATAATTTATAAGTATATTACTTAAGAAGACCAAATTATTTTTTATTCATAAAATGTTATCTCTAAATCAAAGAATTTTTGGAATAATTGTTTAGAACATCTCTTATTTTCATTTTGATCTTAATGCATTTATAAAAATCTGTGATGTGGCACTTGTAATAATTTCTTTTGGGGTTATATCTTTCTTTCAATAGTCTTTAAATCTTGCTTGGTTTGAACTTATTATGATATTTAAGCCACTACTTTGATGTTTTTGGTATAAGTCATGAATCTTAAGTAGACACATTTTTGAAAATTGTATCAATATTACTAATTAAAGACCTCAATCTCTACATTTGATCTTAATGATGATATATAGTTGTGATACTTTGGTGATATATGATGATTACTTTCTTGAAAAATAAAAGATGATCTTAAAGACCCAAGGAAAGCTACACGTGTACAAGGAGACTATTCCTCATTTTCTTTTATTATCCTAGAGGTCACCAATGTAGGGGGAGCCTTTGGAGGCTTCTACACAAAAAAACACTGAAGGAGAAAAATATCACATTCCAAAAATGAGCAAGAATTCATGTAAGAGTCTGGTATAGCATCCAAGGTAAAATTAGAATTTAATCTTTGTTAAGATATCTTATAGACATTTTATCTTGTGATATTTTTTTGGCTAAATAAGGTTACTATTTAAATATCTTGTTAAGAATCTACTTAGCTATTTTTGAGCATTAGCTTGTTGCTTTGGTATTTGTCCTTCTTTATGAGAATTTAATCTTACTTACACAAGCATGTCCTTTCTCTCTTGCCATAAATTTAGTAATGCTTTCAAAGGAGTTAAGTACTAATGAAATCATGAAATATTGGTTTAATTAATTACTTTATTGATTCAAAAAGATGGATTATCTAGTCCAAAATTCCTAGAATTTGAATTTCAATAAGGGGCAGCTCCTATTTATTTTGAATCATTAACCCTATTACAATAATGATAAGATATTTCTTCCATCACTAAATGTTTTCATCTCTCTGGTAATACAACTTGCTATGAATATACATTCCCTTGAGTACTCTATGTCAAAAAATTAAGAAAAAGGAAGAACAAGAATGTTTGTATGGTTGTTGTTTAGATATTTCTAGGGAAATGACTTGGACATGGATTTTGTCACAAGAGAAAAGGTATAACAAGAAAGACATCATTAAGGTCTCTAGAATATATGTGGAAGTTCAAGAGCATGGACAACTAATGAAAAATTCAAAATCCAACTTCCATGATCAAGGAGAAGGACCAAAGATTTCAAAGTAAAGAAAGATGTCTCCAAGAAACAGTAGATGGCTTGGCCAAGAAGGAGTTTTAGAAAAGACCTCTTGAAGAAATAACATATGTCTACTACCCAAGAAAGATGTTCCCATGATGACAAAGACATCCCTACAAAGATGAGTTGAAGACTAAATAGACAGATATGTCTTTGAAAAGTAGTAGATGTATTTCTAAAGGGAAAGACATCTTCATGAAGATGTCTCTACAAAAACTTCTTTCTTGAGAAGAAGACATCTCTCCCAAATGAAGGCTTGATGTAGAAAGACATATCAGCCTTAAAAAAGACATCTCTAGTGATAATTAGATAGCTTTTGCATGAATTTGGAGGTGATTTTTGAAACATATTGACTATATGAAGACTTCATTCCATTGGAAATCTACAAGAATTATTGTACTTTCAAGTGTCATTTCAAGAAATCATTGTAATCATCATTAGTATGATATCGTTCATCATAGTACTATCTTTTGTCTATTGTAATTTGTCAAAGTGGGCTATATCTCATTGTACAAGGGTCAAAAAGTTTAGTTTCATTCCTACCTTATAATTTTTTATTCTCTTATTGCCCTATGACATGGATGTGCTTCTTTTGGGAAGGCATCATCCTTGATCTTGTTGAGATCCTACAAGACTGAGAGGTTTTGTAGCGTCACAACACTCTAAGGAGAAGCTAAAGTTGTAAAGGTTATGGGATCCTAGAAACCACATTCTATGCTTGTCAAGAGCTTGTGGGTTTGAGTCAATTTGTAGTACCAAATCACTTTGGAATAGAGCTTTAAGCTTGTATAGGATGTAATATCCTTCAAATTACAATTGAGGGCAAAAAATTCTAGAGGTGTGTTTATGAACTACCCTCTGAGTAAGGACTACCCAAGTTGGGAAACCACATTAAATTTAGTGTGTGCATTGTCTCAATAAATTCTTAATTTGGAGAACTTATTAATTTTTCCCCCTTCTAAGTTTAATGATCCTCACTAGGCACCTATTGTGACTACACTAACCCAATGTAGTCATCTTATTCCTAGCATAGTCACACTTTGAAAATAGATTTTCATGGGCTTTTACAAGGTCTTTGGGTGGTCGATCAACATTTTGAGTTCATCAGAGGTCTTGGGAAGGTGTTGAGTCTCTGAAATGAATTTTTGGAGGTCTATAATGGTTTATGTAGTTAGTTCTTCCCATAAAAATTTTGGCTACACTAGGCTAGCATAGTCACTAGGTTTCTCCAATATAGTCATGGGTTGTGACTAGTTTGTAGCACCATTCTATTAGTTTGATTGAGTTTCAAGACTATTAGGATCTTTGGCTAGGGTTTTGGGAGGGGTTATGGAGATTTAGAGTTGATTGGAGGCTAGATGAGCTAGGATAACTCTATTCCACTATGGATTACATTGGGCCAACATAGTCCACTACCAAGCCATGGTGAGCTAGGATAATGCTTGCCAATTTAAGGCCATGGTGTGTTATGTGATATGTTAATTTTAGGCCATAGTAGGCCATACGGTTGCTAGTTTTAGGCCTTAGTGGACCATGATCTATACTTTCCTAGTAAGTATGGGATTCTCTTGAAGGGGAATATCAAGCTAAATCAAACCATGAATCATTATACAATGTTGTAAAAGTAAATAAACAATCATTAATAAAATAATTTTTCAGAGATTTACTATGAACTTGTTGCTTGAACTTTGATAGATCAAAGAGTCCCTTTGGCATGATCTTGTGGTACCATCTCTCTTGTTCAACATGGTGAGCTGCATGCATTTCTATTGGTTACTTCATGTCATAGAGTTGATATTTCTTGCATCGTTATTATTCTTTTTTTTTGATCACCCTAGTTTAAGTATCAAGAGTTTCCTCTTGGAGCTCCACCTCTAAATCTCAGTCAACATTGTCATAGTTAAAAAAGGTAGTGATCCATTATCCCCATCAATGATAATTTCCCCTTCCTCATAGGAAAAGTGAATCTCTTGATGTATAGGGGAGGATACTGCATGAAGCTTAGCTAACCATAACCTTCCAAGAATCAAGTTAAAGCCAAGTATCTCTTCAACAACTAGGAAGTTGACAGATGTGGAAAATTATTTTCCAACTATGAAATCCAAGGAGATGAAACCTTGCACTACTACTTATGAGCCACTAAATGACTTGATAATTGAGGTAGTGGTTAGTTGTATATTCTCAATTAGGCCTAGCTTGTCAACAATAGAAAATGGTACAACATTTGTTGCTGCTCCATCATCTACATGAACATAGTGAACCTTTCATTTGCAAACTCATATTGTAATAAGGAGAGGATCAAATAGAAATTCTCTATTTCTAGAGTCAATTTTTGCTTCACTATCATGAAATTTGAGTATGGGTTGATGTCCATTTCTCCTAAGTGAAGCTTTCTTAACAATAGAGTGAATTAACTCTTAATTGGTTGACATGTCTCTACTCATAGAGATAGAAGTCAACACTTGGGCTAATGCATCTCTATGTATAGAAGAGTTCATGACCAAGTCATACAAGTTTAGTGATGTGTTCTTTTATTTAATTAATCATTTAGCTTGCTACATTGTTGTGAGAAAATTCTTTCCTTTGGTATGTAATTTTTCAACCTTGGTGGTTCTAACTTCCTCCATCCTTTATAGAGTTTGTGCCTTAGGTTTTAGTCCATGTGCCTTGGGCCCCTAGTCCATGGGTGTAGTTGGTCTTAGAATCACTTATCTTAAAGCCTTTTATTATATGTTGCCTTCAATGTACTTCATCATTGGTTTGGAAATAGGTTTATTTCATCATTGTTGGGATGATGCTTTCATGCTAACCTTTGAGTTGTGGGCCACTATAGGTGGGCTTTGGCCATATGTTGTTGTAGGCTTACTTATTGAAGGTGAAGAGACTTAGATAACAGATGGTTCCCTAGGCTTTGGAGGATTATCAACTCATGGTCTTGGTTGTGACATTGATGCCACTAAAGATGGGACACATGTAATGGAGGGCATGTTAGGGGCCTAAGGAAGTGGTACCCATATGATGAAAGGCTCTCTAGGCTTTTTGTTTTCAAGTTATGGTGGTACTTTGATGACAAACACTTTCCTAGGAGGATTAAACCATTTGGTTTCTGTGAATGAGTATACAATATAGGATTTTTTGTTGGTGCTTGAAGAGTTGGGATAATTCAACACCAACTACCCATAGTCAATCATCTTTTGGAGGCCATCCTTTAATGCTAGACAAAAATCAATGTCATGACTAGCCAATTGATGATAATGATAGTACCTATCCAATATAAATTACTTTGGTAGCTTCAAATCATCTTTGATACCTATCATTGGATCTCTAGCTATGTTACAAAGATGATCATACCTCTTATGAGCCTCTTTAGATAATTTCTTATGTTGTATATGGTTGTTTCTAAGCAACTATTCTAAGAGCTCAAAGGGATTCATAGACAACCTAGTGCACTTAAACCTATCCTTCCTTCAAAATTTTGGTCTTGGTTGATGTGGGGTGTAGGAAGTGGATGGTTGCAATCAGTCTTGGGATGTGTTGCTACACGATGATCTCCACCTCTTCCCTTTTTTGATCCTTTTGTTACTGCAGCCATGGTTGTATGCTCTTGCTTGGTTTTAACCATATCCCTCCTCATGTGTTGGTTTTTATAGGCCATGTAGGCTAGGTTTTTGGTTGCCTTAGTTGCCTCCTTAATGTTCTTAGTCCACGAGAAGGCTTCGCTTAGTGATTGGAATTCTAAATAGTAGAACTTGACTTAATAAAGTTATTTACTGCTCCATTGTAGACGACAAAGAGGTTAACTTCAAAAATAGGCTCCGGAATCATGTTAAGTGTTGAGTTCCATCTTTGAATGAACATTTTGACTTGTTTTAGTGACCCCTACCTACCTCACGTTCATTAGTTGATCCAATGTAGCATCTAGCTTTAAGTTGTATCTAAAGCGGTTAACAAATTAGTCTATTATGTTTTCAAGGGAAGAGATGGAACCCCTAGGTAAGGTTTGATACCAATCTAGAGCTTTACCTTAATGGAAATGGGTAAAATCCTTAGTATCATATGAGGCCAATCTTGCAAGAAGAGACACTCAAACTACAAGGTGATCAAGAGTGCATTGGGTTCCCCTTCACCATTGTACTAGGTGAAGTTTGGTATCGGCATACTTGCAAGCAAGGTCATTTAAGGCATGGTAGGACTTATAAGGTCATCCTAATATAAATTCATAACCTTAACCATATGAGTTATATTTGCCTTGAGTTTTTGGAGCTCTTTAATAAGGTCTTGAATCATTTGGAAAGCTTAATCCAAGCCATGGGACATCCCATGGGCTATGGTATTTATGTTGATGATTCAAATGTTAATTTAAAGGCCTATGACCTTGAGATAGATTATGGTATAGAAGGGAGTGCTTCGGTCATCATGGTCATAAAGTGACTGAACAATGAGAAGGAGGTCAAAGCAAGCACTTGGGGAATAAAGGGCACAAAGGGTGTTTGTGATCCTTCAATTATTTGGAGCCTCATGATGGGATCCATTGTCATGGAGAAGGGGTAAGTGATGATGAGAGCCACCAATGATAGTTGTGCAAACCAAGGCTACATGGAAAATAGCATAGATAAAGAAATGAAGGTTGTCTATGACACAAGTTGTACCTAGTGTGTGGCTATAACTAGTGTAGTTTCAAACATTTAGGGATACATAGGAGATGATAGTTGTGACACCTAACCTAGGGATGTAACTAGAGGAATTGAAGTAGGTACAATAACCTAAGGGGCTATCGATTGGAATAGAACCTCGATGAAGTTGTGAGGTTCAACCTTAGCCTCAAACTCATTGGTTTCTTCATGTTGGCTCATTGTACTAAGGTTCTCGCTATGCTCATCCATCTTAATCAAATGAGATAAAATATGAACATGGGTTTCATTCAAAGGTATGTTGTCATATGAAAAAGGGATATACTCCTTCCTGTCATGGTGGATAAGCTCATACTCACATTTGGCTTCAGCTTCTTGATGTGGAATGAGTAGGCCTACTTGAATTTTGGCATAAATGAAATTATAATGCTCTTACTTTATGATGGAAAAGTCTAGGATTTTCCCACTTTGCCAAAAGGATTACCTATATTCAACTGCTATAAGGTCTTTGGGGTCATAGACCCTCATGGCCTCTTAACTAGAAGTGTTATCAATGAAGTTGTAGGGTAATACGATCAACTAGTTGAAAGACATGGCAAAAATTGTAGTTTTATCTTTTTCACTATTTTTAGTAAAAGTGTAATAAGTGTGATAATTCACTAACATACATATATATAAATGGAAAGGTAATGAAAAACTAATTCTGAGTGGTAAAAAGAGAAAACAAGAATTTGAGTAAACAAGTATTATAGTAAACAAGTATCATAGTAAACCAATACCATAGTACACAAGTGTTACAATAGATGGGTATTTCAATCAACTACTATTATAGTATATAGGTATTTCAATCAACTACACTAGCTTCAAGAAAACTAACAACTACTATGAAAAGATCATGAAAATTCAATTGTGCTAGTTTCAAAGGTTTCAATAGAATATGTTCATAGATTTGGGAACTTCAAAAAATTATAGTTGAAAAAACGATTTTGGTGAATAATTTGGGTGGAGGCTCTCTTTCTAGCACTAGAAAACTATTGGACATGGAAATTTTGGTTACTGGAACAAAAACCAAAAATCCCAAGCACCAAAATAGTCTTAACATTGAATCCCAAGGGCCTTTGGAAATGGAATTCAAGGTGCCTTGGATGGTCTGGCTGATCACCTAGGAACTTACAGAAGTATCAATGAAAATGAGAAGATGAGAAAACAAGAAAAAGAAAAAATGAAAAATTGAGAAATAAAAGTGAAATTTCAGATTTGGGATAAAAACCAACATAGAATCAAAACATGAAATCAAATATGCATACAATAAACTATGACTTTATTAAAATGGAAAATAAAGTCCAAAGTTTAAGAGGTACAAGTTATGTGCTAGGTGTGAACAAAGTTGATGAGGAGGATGCTTGAAGTCTATTGAAACTTGCAATCTATACTTGAATCTCCATAATCCAAATGTTTTCCAACTCCTACTAATTTTCACTATGATCTGCAACTGTGGCTATGGGATGATGTTACACTTTTGGTGCACTAATATCACATGGGAGTCTCTATTCCCAACGTAGATACCAATATTTTCTCAAAAGTATTGTAAGGTTGTAAATTTTTTGCCCAACGTTGATGGCTGGAAACACCGAGAGGTTGTTAGGCAAACAGTTTTAACCCCAAATCCATGCAAGGGCCGTGTTGGATAAAATGGAAATGGGGTGCCCTGAACGGTCTTCTTGATCAGACAGGGACTTAGTCAGTGTAACTTAACCTTTCATAAACATTATTTTAAGTGCAAAACACATGAAATATAACTGATAATCAATAAATGTGATAATTAAGAAAATGATGCTGAACAATGATGGCAATGTAGAAATAACGAAGTAACAGGGATAAGAAAATGCACCACCACAAAGTCGCGGGTTCAATTCTCTTCTTTGCATGAAAATGTATAACAAGTTATATAGTCCTGACGGTGCACAGAGAGTCCAGGAAAGACTGAAACACTCGAAATGCCTCAACTATGTTTTTTTTCTATGAGTACAAGCCTAAGAACCAATAGTACCAAGTTCCAACAAGCAAAAAGCTAATGTCAAGTGCCAATGCTAAAAATGCCAACTACTAAAATTTGCCAACAAATTGCCAATTTGCCAACTTCCCAATAGAATTCTCAATTTGCCAACCCTTTGAGCATTTGCCCGTCGGGGTATTTATAGGGCCAAGAGCATGCGAGACATGAGGCTTGGATGACATGTGTCCTAGACCCACAAGATACTGACGTGTTCTAGTGCATGGACATGCAAAGTCAGTCGTGCACTTTCTACACTGCAATCATGTTGTCGAAACTGAAGAATGTTGGCATCAGGTGTGCAAACAATGCAAGCAAGAAATGAAGCACACTAGCGTAGCATAGCTGCTTGCTATGCTATGCTATGCTATGTGGTGTAGCACATTGGCATAGCATAGCTGCTTACTATGATGTGCTACGCTATGTAGCATAGCATAGCGTAGCCACCACATTTGAAAAATAATTCATGTTGAAATCAACTGCATCTATTGGAAGTTTTGGCGCATGCTGAGTGAACTTCTGAAGCACTTTGTTTGATTCTTCATCTTTGCTACGCTACATAGTGTGGCATAGCATAGTAGTTGTCTTTATTTGTGACTTGCTAAACTTGTTAAACTTGCATTTGAGACGTCTTTTTCTGCTCTTTCTTTGTCATTGCGTTATGCTACGCCATGTAGCGTAACACAGCATAGCAGCCAACCTATCCTACTTTTTACTCAATTCACCACTTTCTAGTGAGACACTTTGCTAAAGGACTTGAAGTTGAATAAGGCAACTGGTTTTGGAGGCCAAAGTGCTTGCCTAGTGCAATTGGAATCACTTGCTGAGCTAGGCATTTTTTATTTTCCTTTGCTACGTTGTGCTACACTGCATAGTGTAACATAGCATAGCACTTTGTTCTACAGTAGTTTGCATTTGATTACCTAAGCAACTATCTTCTGAGGCCTACTACGCTACATAACATAGCATAGCGTAGCAAGCTTCTTCACTAGAAAACTTGCCAAACTGTTTTAGACATCCTAAGCACCGCCGACATCTCTAAGCATGGTTTCTGAGTAAACTTTCAGCCAAGTGAATTGTCTAGGTGGGTAGGCTAGAGAATCCATCGGGCCTGTCAACTTTGAAGGTAGAAAACTTGCCAAACTAGACAATCTAGACTCAGAGCATTCATTTCCTTCCAAACTTCCATGACCCCACACTTGTGGAAATCCCTTGCCTGAATTCCCAGACACTGGTGAAGTAAGAGGGTCTTGAAATTTTATGGTCTTTCAATGGCCCCTCTTTGTCAACGTCTAGAGGATAGACCCAAGAGACGCTAACAAATAATACAAAACACCACAATAGACAAGATGCTAACACCGCTCTGCAGTATACACGAAGATGTTGTTTAGCTATGCTTAAGAGTGCTAGGATAGCTATGTAGGGAAAGGGGAAAGGTTAATATGGAGGGAGCAGGTTCGAGAAAAGGTAAAGATGAAACTTAGAAAGGTCCCTCGTTGGAATGCTTGTGAGGGAATTGTTTGCATGGTCATCTTTTCTTTTTCTAACCTTAGACCTCTCGTAAGAATTCTTAGAGAGGGTTACTATGAAATAGCTGATGTGCCATTTGTTTTAGGCCCTTTTTTACATGAGCTTTTGCTCTTTTATGCTTTTCTTTTGTTGTTTAGCCGTTTACATTTGCAAACAACCTTGTTGTTGCAGGACAGGTGTTTCTTTCCTAGGATGAGTTGTGTTACATCCACGTGAGGCTTTAACCTACCTATAGATGCTTCCCATGCAACGAGTTACGTTACGCGCGTCATGGAATTTGTGGTTGGGCATATGGAAGGGCTTTACAGGCATAGGAAAAATTCATAAAAGAGGTGTGACAAGGAGAATTGTGGGTGTAAGTAACGAAGTAAAGGAGGTTAAGGGGGAGGATTGGATGTGCACTCCTAAGTAGCCAAGCTAGTCAGGGTGACCACCTTGGAACGATGTAGTGTCCTACTGCTGTGGCAAAACACACCTCTGACCGATGCCTCTCTAGTACGTATCCTACAAATACAACAAAGAGCAAACCAGAAGAAACAATCATGATGCAAAATGAAGGCAAAGGTCTTTCTTGCTTTGGACACCGCTGGAACAATAGATGTTGTTACTAAGCCATTCGACATCCAAACTAGAAAGGCCAGCAGCGGTTGTGGCAGCATCAGCAAGGAGAGGTTGGCACCAAGGCAGCTAGGAATTGTGGTGATGCAAGTGCTTAGGAATACCTGCACAAGGAAAACATCATGCAATTCAGCTGTAAGGTAAGTTGCCCAACAGTTGAATGTCTTTTGGATTCAGCTAATGGTGGGGGGTAGAGGGTAGCAACTTTGTGGCTAGGCCACAATAGTGATGGGACTCCAATAGTAGGTACTGACGATGGAAGCTACTGCCAGGGCAAAGGGCCGTGGTAGCAATAGCTCTAGAAGGTTAGCAAGATGTCGTACAACATCTCTGGAGGATTAGCAAGATGCCAAGGGTGGTGGTGTTGCACATATTCCTAAGGGTGTTTTCTTAGCATCATGAACTACATTCAGGAACTACAACATCCCATCCCATGTTGGCATGGTACACACTCACTTGTTCTGATGATCGTGGATGCATGTTGAGAATGTGCCGCAAACCCAGTTTAAGGTCCTAGTAGACCATCTAATGTGCTGGTTTAAGCTCTCAATAGATCATGGTACACTAGTTTAAGATCCTAGCAGACCGTGGATTGCTAGTTTAAGGTCCTAGAAGACCGCGGAGTGCTAGTTTAAGGTCCTAGCAGACCGTGGAGCACTAGTTTAGGGTCCTAGCAGAAGGTTGTGCTAGTTTATCATCGTAGCAGATGATGGATGGGCCAGTTTAACATTGTAGAGGACGATTTGTGCTAATTTATAGTCATAGTAGACTATTCGTACTAGTTTATAGTCATAGCAGACTGTCTTTGCCAGTTTTATGTTGTAGCAGACGACCTTTTCCAGTTTTATGTCGTAGCAGATGAGCTTTGCCAATTTTACGTCGTAGTGGACATTTTGCTTATCTTGCTCATGCTTTAGATGTAGTATGGCTTGAGGTATGAATGATTCATAGGATTTGCGAACTCGTTGTCATCCATGTCTGCTAGCTTGAAGGCCCCATTCACATAGGAATTTGTAACCATGAATGGACCTTCCCAGTTTGCTGAGAATTTGTTCACATGCTCACGGACAGCCTTGAGAATGAGGTCCCCCGTTTGTATTGGCCGTTGATGCATGTTTTCATGATACTTCTACTATTGCTTGTTTTGATAACGCTCTATGTGAACAAGTGTCTAGGCACACTCATCCTTTATTGAGTCAAGGTCGATGATCCTCGACTCGTTGTTCTGGGATTCACTCATGACATTTAACAGGATCATTTGAAGTGATGGTACCTGCAACTCAAGAGGTAACACCACTTCAAATCCATAAATAATACTATAAGGATTTTTATCTGTTACCATCCTACACATCATCCTGTAAGCCCAGAGCACATAGAGGATTTGCTCATGCCATCGCCTCTTACTGTTGTCAAGCATTTTCTTGAGCAAGTTGATGATGGACTTATTCATAGCTTTTGCCTATCCGTTCACCTGTGGGTACTATGGCAAGGAGAAAGATTTCCTAATGCCAAGGTTACTACAAAATTTTTTGGTTTCCACACTGCTAAATTGTGGCCCATTTTCAGTCACAATAGTCATGGGGAGCCCAAACCTTGTCACAATGTTATCTAAGATGAAGTGGCAAACCTGCTAGGATGTAGTCTTCCTAAGGGGAATAGCCTTGACCCACTTTGTAAAATACTCAATGATGGTGATGATGAAGCTATGCCCTTCAGAAGACTTAGGCATGATAGGTCCTATGATGTCTAGTCCCCATCGCTGGAAAGGCCATGTGATCTACATCGGATGCAATTCTGTGGGTGAAATGTGTATAAGATTTTTGTATCTTTGGTACGTATCATAAGTTTTGACCTTGACTAGGAAATCATGCTCCATGTGAGGCCAGTAGTTCCCTAGGCATCTAAATTTTTCTACCATGGCCCTAGGTGCTATGTGTCCACCACACAAGCCCTCATGTACTTCATTAATGACCTTCTACACTTACTCCTCATTTACGCATGCTAGCAATATCCCATCAAAGGAGTGTCTGCACAGGGTGTTGTCTTCCATGAGCACATATTGCCGAGCACACTTGTGAATCGCATCTCTCTATGTAGATGTCAATCCGTGTGGGGGCTCATAGTGTTGCAGGTAGGCTTTAATGTTGGCGTACCACTCCTAGGTATCTGCAATGCTCATAGAGGCTATGTGTACCACCTAAGTGATAGGCTCCTCACACTTGGTAATTGAAGTGGAAAAAGTTACGAATAGGTGTGGTGGCACATTTAGTGCTAGGGTGGCTAGGGCATCTACTATGATGTTTTCATTGCATGGCACATGTTGAACATCCATGGTTGCAAATTGTTTGAGCAAAGTTTTTGCTAGGTCGTAATAGGGCTGCAGGTACGTAGCCTTGTAGGTGTAGACCTCAGTGATTTGATTTACAATGAGTTGTAAATCACCGCAAATCACCAGGTGTTGAATGCTTAATGCTTGGGCTACTAAGAGGCCCCTGAGTAGTCCTTCATACTCTACCATGTTTTTTGTACAAAGGAACGTAAAACAATAAGCAAAGGGTTGCATTTCCCCAAAGGCGAATGAAATGATGGCAGCTACACTACCTCCTCATGTGGTCGAGGCACTGTTGAAATGCAAAGTAGCTTCAAGATGTGATAGGATGGCATTGATAGTGCTAACCTGCTCATCATGGAATTCAGGATCTATGATTGCCTAATCGTCAACTGGTGAGATCGTAAGTTATGTTGCTATAGCTTGACCCTTCATCGATGATTGGCTCACATAATGCATGTCGAATTCTGCTATTATGGCTTTCCACCGAGCTATCCTGCTACTTTCATACAGATTATTTGTGATAGCCCTAAGTACATTGCTCTTGCAAATGATGTTAACTTTACTACGAAACAAGTAATTCCTCCACTTCTTTAATGCAAACACTAGGGCAAGGTAGTTTCTCTCCACCTCATTGTATTTTGCCTCATATGCTATTAGTGCATAACTTAGATAATACACTAGAATGTTAGAGTCGTCATCTTGTCTCTGATATAACAGTGTTGTGATAGATGTGTCTAAGGTGGCAAGGTAGATGAAGAAAGGCTTATCCCTTTGTGGTGGGTAAACATTTGGGAGGTGTAAAAGCTCTTTCTTTAGATCATCAAAGGCTTGTTGGCATTCTATTTTCCATTCGAAGTTAACCCCTTTCTTTAGTAGATGTTGCATGGGGTGTAACTTGTCAGTCAACTTCAGTATAAACCTTCTAATGAGCTATACTCTACCTTGTAACTCGCACAATTCTTTGAGGTTTGTAGGGGGCGCTAGATTAATGATGACCTTAACATTGTCAAGGTCCACTCGTATTCCAGCCTCTGATACTACAAACCCCAACATGCATCTGGTTCTCACCCAAAAGATACACTTCTTTGGGTTAAGGCATAAATCATGCATATGGTAGTTCTTGAGGACTACACCTAGATCATTGGGATGATCAATGACCTCTTTAGATTTGACCACTATGTCATCCACATAGTCATTCAGTGTTTCTAGGATGTAGTTGCTAAAGATGTATGACATGGCTCTCTGGTAGGTTCCTCTGGCATTTTTTAGCCCAAAGGGCATCATAGTGTAACAAAAGGTATCCCATGGGGTCATGAAGGTTGTTGTTAACTAATGCTCTAGGTTGATGCGAATTTGGTTATAGCTAAAGAAATCATCCATGAAGGATAAAAGAGCGTGATCGGCCGTAGTGTCGATGAGTTCATCAATGCTCGGTAGTGGGAAGTCATCCTTGATCGTGCCTTTGTTCAAGTCCCAAAATTCTATACAGATTCATATTCCTCCCATTTTCTTAGAAACCACAACTATGTTTGACACCCACTTTGAGTAATCAACTACCTGGATGAAACCAGCCTGATACAGCTTGGTGGTTTCATCCCATACGGCTAGCGCAATCTCTAGTTTAACCTTGCGAGCTTCTGCTTAACTACTTTCATACATAGATCTAAGACAATGTTGTGCTATATAAGCCTCCGGTCTAAACCTGGCATGTCATTGTAAGACCATAGGAATACCTCTACATTGTCCTACAGTATCTAGCATACATCTTTGTGTGTTTGAAAATCTAGAAGGGAGCTAAGTTTTAACGTTTTTATTTTTCCCCTAGATGTCGTCATAGGCATCTCAATGAGAGGATCCTCGATTACATCCCCAGCCTCTAAATCTAGGGCTTGGACCAGATGTTTGAGCCAGTCTAGGGATGTTTCTAAGGATGCTACAGTGCTATCTGTGGATGATCACCAGTCTATTGACTCTGGATTTAGTTTTCTTGGAAGCTCACCGTGTGGACCTGTTAAAGCTAGAGGTGAAGAAAGAGCTTGATGCATGGCCATTCTTGCTCAACCTGCCACAATGAGAAAAATGCTAAGTCAAGGTATACCTATTTGTAGCTACAAGGTACAGCAGACATTTGTAAAGCAATGATGAAATATGCAAACGTTAAATAATTGTGAACTATGATATAGTGTTTGTAGTTTGCCAATTTAAGGTCGTAGCGGACCGCTTGAATGCAAAAATTGAAAACTACTAGTTTAAGGTCTTTGTGGACCACTAATGAGTTATGCTAAAAGTACTAGTTTAAGGTCTTTTCGGACTACTAACAAGTTAAATTTCCAAATTAAAAGTATTAGTTTAAGGTCTTTGCGGACCACCTGAATGCAAAAATTGAAAACTGTTAGTTTAAGGTCTTTGTGGACCGCTAACGAGTTATGCTAAAAGTATTAGTTTAAGGTCTTTGCGGACTGCTAATGAGATTGAAGCTATGTGTTAGAATTGCTAGTTTAGGATCTTTACAGACCGATAACTCATTAAAGCTATGAAGGCAAACGACTAGTTTAAGGTGGGCTGAAATTTTTGGTTAGGCCCACTTGCCATAATGCAAAGAGTGCTACTATGCTATGGGAGAGTCCTATGCTATACGAACATCCCACAATAATCGGGAAAAGAGAATGGCAAGTTTTTGTTGGTGACCATTTGGGACGCGACCGCCAACCAGTGTCCTCGAACAGGATTTAGGTGCTTGCTAGTCTCTGGAAACACCAAGGCCCAGATACCTCCAAATAAACTCAGTAGTTAATGTGAGTATGTGTGTGTGCTGTTGTGGCATGTGGTTGTATAAAATGTAACAATTTTTTTGTGTGTGGACTACAAATGACTTACTTTAAAGAGATTCAGCCAACTTTGCCAAGCACTGTGAGTTCTTGAAAATTTCCTATTTTGTTCAACTGCCTAGTCTACGCGGTCCTTATAATACCTACTTGTAACAAATAAAATTTTGCATAAACATTTGAGCACAACTCCGCAATCTACTCCTAATTTTCCCCACAGAAAGAGATAGTTCCACAAGAAAACTAGAAATAGAGCAAGATTCGATGGAAATAAGCAGAAAAGAAAAGAAAGCAGATTTGTGTAGACCTCAAATATTTAAACAAGGTAAAATGACACGAGTAAACACTTCGCAATAAAGCTATCCCAAATTCAATATCTACGAATTGTTCAAACTTCCAAGGCTCAAACAAGCAATATCTTCAAGACAATCCTATTATGCTACCAAAAATTGCTGCGTAAACTACCACGTACGAGACTCCATTTTGACTAGATAATAGATGTCAACGATTGCATTCAAACAGAACCTTTAAAAGACTTGACAATTTCTGATTGAAATACTATGAGAATTCACTTTAAAGATAAAAAGAAGCTATTCTGGTCCCATCAAAATACCAAATATTCTACTGAATTGTTCAACGGTGTGACTACAAACAGAGGCTCTCTTACAATAATCCCAATAGCAGTTCCTATATGTTGCACAATAACAAAATTTACTACTAAAATTCTCTCAAGGCTTTTAAACACAAGCGCTTCTATGGCAAAATTTTAATAGAAATTTCTATCGGGCAACAAGAACAATAAGAGCAATATAAAAATCCCAAAATTACTTGCCAAGGATGATACTATCTAAACCACTAGCTAAACAATTTAAACAAAACAAAAAATGAAATGCATAACTCACAAGACCATGACAAAGAGGCTGAAATATTTATTCTAGCAAACCATCTTGCAAACAATCTTCTTTACAAATCTTCTTTGATCCCTAGTGTGATCCAATGTTCTTCCTTTCTTCTTCCTTCCCTCCTCCCTTTTTATAGGGTTTAAAGGTAGGTAGGGAAGTTACAAATTTAAAAAATATCTCACCTAACTTCTCTCACAAGTAACTTGGCCAACCAATTAGAAGATTACTTGGCCAACAAGTTGGGAAGATTACTTGCCCAACAAGTTAGGTAAGTTACAACAATTTTGGGTGGTTGCAACCACAAAAGAGATAAAAAAGGATAGAGTTGACATGTGTCTTCATGATAATCCAAATTAAAATTAATTATAAATATTATAGTTGTAACTATCATAGGAAGTTACAACTTCCATAGGAATAATAGCCAGATGTCTCCTTTAAAATTGCGTAGCATGTTAAAACAAACATTAACATAGCCTTGAAGGCCTTTTGAAAACCGACGATCTAGACTGCTTCTTTGACATCTTGAAGAGAGGAGAAGTTAAAATAGCATGCATATAGGAAAGAGGGTCAACGAGGGAGAACGCACTACGACTGCGGGAGCTTGTGTTGAGGTGCGAGACAAGCTTGGCAGCGGCCACTGCGTCGTGGAGAGGAATTGTCGTCTGCAGAAATCTACGCTGCGGAAGGATGTTTTGTTGTTGCTGCTATTATTGAATGGCATGGTGACTATGTCTAAAAGAAGTTGTAGGCACAGGACCCCTCGCAGATGTCCCGAAAGCATTCACACCAGCCCGGAACGACTGCCTTGCCGACCTGGCAAAGGCCAACGCCATTATTGGTCTCGTCTTCTTAACACCAGCAGACAAGTTATGATGCAGGCGCTACTTGAACAACACAAGTTATCGCTTCGAGGGTTTTTCTAGGGTTTTAAAAATAGAACCCTTTGATCGTCCAAGCTCGAAAACCGCTGTCTGTAGATCCCCTGTTTCCTTCGTCTTCTGCTGCCACTGCCTCTGACGTCGCTGTCGCCGCCGCGTGTGATGCTGGAGCCGTTGCTAATGCCACCGTGAAAAACTAGAGCTTCAAAGAGCCGAAGCCATGCCAGGAAAAATTCTTCTTTCTCCATCGGAGAGAATCATCCAGAATTCTAACATAAATTCTACTACGTTTTCATGCCCCTTCGTCATAAATCTGTTCGGTATAAATTACAAAGCATTTTTCTCACACTTTCAAATTTTGACGTTCTTGGGGTCGCTGATGAAACACGCGAGGGCATGGGTGACAAAACCCTAATGACGGGGGCACAGTTGCAGAGGCGACATTGCATAACAGCAATGACAGCATCCCAGGCCTCATTGAAAACCTCGGTGTTGTCGAAGAGGCGTAGCAAAATTTTTGGCGGTCAACAGGCAGATGCGGAATCTGACGGTCTTGCTGGCCATGTCTGTGCAAAAGAACACCGAAGAATTTTACTAGAAATGAGTTGCACTCGTTGTTCATGCCTCCACAATCCTCTTTTCCTATTAATATGCATGTTTTGCTGATAATTTCGATCAGAAGACTAGAGATAGAACTATTGTCTCCGAGGATACTAACATACAGAGCAACTCCAAGGCTCCTCATGCTAATCGTAGAAATATTCCTGCAACTTCTGCTCCCCATCCACAGGATTCAGTCTTGACTATTTTAATTTTCTTCTCCTTGCAAAATGGCTTATTTGTGCACTACTCTGAACAATGGCAAGCTTTTGAACAGCTCATAGACTGAGTTCTGCACTCACAATTCTCTGAGCATACAACCGCATCTGTGCCACAAGAGCATCCAATGCCATCATCAATGTCATCTTGTTTCCTCTTGACTAGAAAGACATTGCGCCTAATATGTACATATGGAGGAGGCTCACTATTGTTCTCCATCACATCTTTCGAGAAATCTTCATCAACATTAAATTCTTCATTCATATACAGAATTGGTAAGCTCTGAAATGCTTCCTTTATGTCATGTATCACTTCAATATGCTTGTTCTCTAGCTTCCAATTCTGCTGATGACGCCAACAAACTATTTGATTACTTTTATCATGCAGGAAAATGATTGATTCTGGCCATTGAGAGCATTTTCTGTGAACAGCAATGGAACACCTTACACAGCGCAGTAGCCTATGACTTGAACCCTTGCAAACCACGCACACCCTCATTTTATGGCTCCTTGAGTCTTCTTTTCTAAATTTGCTTAAGGTCTTAGTGTTCATCATTCTAAGCTCATTTTCGTCCATGCCAACAAGGGATGAAATCCCACAAAATGGTACGATTTTTGCATATGGGCAACATGGTCCTAAGGAGGAGGCTCTACAACTTTTGTGTATTGGTTGGTTCAAGGATGCAAGTTGAACAAGGCCACTAAGATTTTGGGACATTCAACCATGCCTTTGTGGATGTGAACCAATTAACAAAAGCTTGTCTTAATTGACATGGTAGACTTCAAGGTGAAGAAACAAAATCTCAACAATCTCTTTTAAATTTTTCAAAAAAAATCACCATAACCTTATAAAGCCTGTTCCATTGAATGGTCAAAATGTGCCAACAGTTTCTTTTCACCATTTTGACTATAAATAGGGGTTTACCCCAGTAAACTCATCATTTTCATCATAATAGCGCAGAGCCCACATTTAGAGTGTAGAGCGATTGTGCCAACAAGGACCAAGGAGATTAAGCGTAGCGACTAAGGAAGGACTTGCAACCAAGAAGATGGCACCCAAAAGAGAATGCAAACACCTAGTGCTCTCCAAGGTAGATGAGGTGAAGAACACCCTAGGACGTCTATCGTAGGCACACATTGCAGTATAGGAGAAAACTCCATCAACCCAGTAAGTTGCTACGCTATTCTTTATTTTTTTATGCTGCTATTATTGCTTCTACTTTCTTTGTTTATGTTTCGGTGATTTTTTTTTGCAATCTACATTTTCAGTCATCGTTTTGTTGCTTTTTTGGCCATTACATTGCCGTTGTTGTTGATTCAGCCGCGATGGGTGTACGAATGCTACGCTAAGGCTGCATGTAGTGTTGCTTAGACCACCATTGCTATGACTACCCTGCTATAGAATCTTGGGATATTTTATCAACTCAGCATGTGAATAGTGTAGCGTATGACCCTCAGAAGGGTTTGGCCATGTGTGTGATTTGACAGTGTAACACGTGTCTATCACGACATTATGCAAATCATTTTGTCAGGCAGAAGATTTTTTTTTTTTGAAATGGTTGTAGCATATTTGATATTTTCTTGTTTAAAATTTCCGTTAAATTTTTTGTCGCTATGCTATGCTAATTCTACTATGCTATTTCCTTTATGCTTTTTCTATTGTACATGTGAGGGAGAAATTATGCTACTCTATTTGCTAACTGTCAATCCTGCTATGCTATATGCAAACACCACTCGAACATGCTGTTAATGTTTGGTGTTCTGTTATGCAGGGTGATGCTAAGGCCAATCTTAATTATCCAAGAAATTGTAAGGGTCCTATGCTGCATAAGTGATCTAGTAGCCAACGTTCCTCTACCCCATGCACATGTGGGGTAGCAAGCGGTCTGGTTCAGGGAAGGTGCATAGGACTTCCTGTAATTTCTCCTCCAACACTTCAGTGTGATCGTTTGGTCACACTAATCGGAGGAGGTAGCAGCCGCAATAACAAAAACCCTACTGCCTGGGGCAAACTAGGGTATTCTGAGATTTTTGACCAATGGAGCAATTAGAAGCGGGCAAGGAGAAGGATCCAGTCAGCATCAAAAAAACTTGAAGCATCTAGCTTGGATCTAAGAAATACCTTAATATAATTGCTACCATTAGTACAATACGTTGTTCATTGCCTACCACATGGGAACCTACTTCCAAAACCCACCTGGAACTATTTACTGTGCCAGTGGGTGAGTTCTGTAAACATATTCTACTACGCTATGTGATGCATGTTACGCTAGGCAAATGTTAATAGTGTGTTTTTGTAACTAGGTTTTTTATCAATAAGAACATGCTTCACGGTGATACGGATGCGTTGGCTTTAACATAAATGGTGTTGCGGGAGTTTTCATCTATTGAAAACATACGCACATGAGTGATAGGCCAATATGGAGGTGAGTACAAAACCTACCCAACCCGATACTCCCAGTTCTATGATAGGTGCAAGGAGTTCGACTGGTTGGATGAGAGTTGGGCACCCTTCAAACCGATCACTGTTGAAGATGTATTGCTGGATCTTCCGCCATTCCCATCGCCATTTAAACCCAATAAGCTAAACTATGAGTTGTTCACATGTTTGATTATTGCTCTTGTTTTTCTTTTTTGATTTTTTTCTTTATCTAAGTTTTTTCTTTTTTTTTCTTTTTTCATTTGCAAACTGCTACAGTGACGAAGAAATCCCAGGAGGTAACGATGATCACCTTTGGGCATCAGGAGGCCAACATCTACTTCAAGTACGGGGAGGTAGACAAGTCCCAATGCTAGCTTTGCAATGGGACCTTAGAATCGCTTACCAACAACCTTAAGGACACTGGGCTCATGGAATTTTTCTTGGTTGTGAACCCAAGCATCCCTATTACTAAGATGCTTGACCTAGCTAACTTCTTTTCTGAAAAGGCAGACCGCTTCTGCACACGTGTGCACGGTATGTAGGTGGTCCTTGAGATCAATGACCAACTATCTGCAGACCTCTTTGGTCTCCCTACTGATGGCCTCCTCATGGGTGCAAAGACCAAAAAGAAGGTGAACCATCAAGGGGACATTGAGGAGTGGCTAGGAGCGGTAAAAGGGCGAAAGGGGATCTCCATGGAAAAGGCTACACTGAAAGTGGACAAGAACTTTTACCCCATCTTCCGTGCCCGTGCTTTCCCCAAGCTACTTTCCCAAGGAAAGCTCATTGGGATTGAGCAGGCTTGGGTGATGAGGAAGGTCATGGAAGAGGGGGCCCATTACAACTGGGCCAAGCATCTCTGCAAATGCCTACAGACTAAAATGGTCAAGCTTCATAAGAAGCTTGAGTCCCGTTTCAACGTGCATCATGCCTTCTATATAGCCTGCCTATGATACTTCATGAAATTCTTGGTGGTCCATGAGAATGGAGTCTAGGTTATACAAGATCATAACCAGATCTCCAAACCATGGATCTACCAAGTCTTCTAGACCACCCAAGACCAGGATCCCCTAGAGGTCATTGGGGAGTCATTTTCTATGATGACTAAGGATCGGGTGGCTCGCAACTTCTGTGGCCAAGATAATATGGGAGAGGCATCCCTTGCTACTATGGGTAGCATATCATAGGGGAAATGCCTCATCGTGGAAATAGTGGCCACCAAGTTGCAGTGAAAAATGTCTCATCCAGTTGAGGAACCTTCCCGTATGGAAGAAGAAGTGGGGCAGAGGCTACGATTTAATTTACACAGAATACAGCCTCCCATTGGTAAATTTTTTTGTCATTTTTCCTATTTCTTCACTTATTTGATTAATTATTTCTACATTATGCTACACTAGGTAGCATAGCATTGATTTTAAGTTAATACACTATGGCCTAATGTGAACTTACTTTGTTGTCAAAGGAAGAAGAAGAAGAAGAAGAAGGCGATGAAGAGATGTCGGCCCCTGAAACAGGGGTAGCTAATAATGGTGTGGGGGCCCTAGCCATAGAGGGAAGGGCCCTGATCAAAAGAGAAGAAACTCCTATCACAAAGGAAGGAGCTCCCTTCAACAAAGAAAATGCTCCTACTGATGAGGAGGATGTTTCGGCCAACAAGGAGGACTTCCCTACAAATGAGGAGGATGTTGGTGTCTTAAAACGAAAGGCCCCAGCAAATAAAGAGGAAACTTGTGTAAACTGAGAAGAGACCTCTTCTAATGATCCTTTTGCTGACTGTAGCTCAGCACTAGACAAGAAGATGAATGCAGAGGATGCTACCATAGCATTAAGCCAGCCGGGAGAAGGGGAGCTACAATTAGATGCTAGTGAGTTTGACCACATATTCGACAGTATGTCGATGGCCAATCCGCACCACCACCCCCCCCCCCCCCCCCCCCCCCC
>MNCI01009412.1:1204171-1239245 GCA_015680685.1 Gnetum montanum
GCTATCACCCCTAAGGGTTTGCTAGGTAGGATCCCTTACACTGTCGTTTTTGTTACTCATCAACCTTATTGTAGTCCATCTTGGTCATGACTGATGCATTTTGTTATATGGCAGACACCACTGTTGGCACTGCAGGACCTTCCTTGATCCGGCTGAAACCATGGGCCGAGACCCCTGACAAGTTTGCATTCATGCAAAGGGTTGTCAACGACATAATCAGTTGTCTCAAGAAGGTCGATCCATAAGTGGGTAAGTGAAGTGGCTACGCTAGGCTCTTTAAGTTTTCTACGCTAGACCTTTTGGATTGCTAAATTTTGCTACACTATTGTGACTAATATGCTTTTATGTGTGATCACAACCTCTCACCTCAAGTGGGACCTAAAACAAGCAATGAAGGTGGGAGTCATGCCTACATTCCCTCCTAAAGTGACCGAGGTACCTTGTCATATATACAATGAGGCTAGCGAATGTGTGTTGCACTTGGCATGCTCCTTGTGGGAGTGTAGGTGCATGAATGAAGACCTATAGAAATGGGTCTAGAGGCTCGAGAAAGAAAAGGCCAATCTGACTACCGAGGTGGGAGACCTCCGTTCCAAGAATGAATTCCTCCTAGCCTATGATACTAACGATTGTAGTTGGTGCACGGCCATCATAGATTATGCAAGATATTGGATGGCTGTGTGGTACAACAACGAGGCCACTTGCGAGATAATTGAGCAACAGATGAAAATGAACTTGTTGGCTTAGAAGAATCAAGATTGGAAGGATTATAGCGCTAGAGTTTACGAATGGGGGCAGTCCTAGAAAATCCACAAGCATATGTATAAATTGGAACGTGCCACCTATCGTAAATAATACTGGGATGCTTCAGTGAAGTTGTATACTCATGAAGCATTCTTGGATGCCATTGGTGCTTTTGAAGCCTACAACAAGTTCATGCAGCAAGTGACAGTTAGTGAATCCCTTGAGCAGGAAGTGAATCTTCCCACAGGTCATACCGCCACTGCCTCCTTTTCTCCGAGACTGCCAAGATGGATGGCCATCGAAAAGTAGAAAGCTGTAGCAAACGTTGAATTGAGCGATAGGCACTGGGTAGATATTATAGAGGAGGAGGTCTAACACCACCTCAGTATCAGATTGGATCACATACCCTCCAAGATAGATGTAGGGTCGTCTCAGGTTAGTCACCTTTTGCGATTCAATAGTTTATGTTTTATTCTAGTCTTTATGTGTAACTCTAGCTGACTACTTTGTTTTCTTTATGACGCAGATTCTGGATGAAGAAGCAGGGCCCGTAGAGGGTGGAAATGATAATGCACAAGAAGATGATGCAGAGGGATATGATGTAGGGGATGATGATATATGAAAGCAAGGGCTTTGATTTTGTATTTTTTCAAAACTATTGGAAACATTATTTAATTGCAAACATTGTTTAAGTAAAACCTCGAATGAAAAATGAGTTATAACAAGATTGGTTCTATTTTTTTACACGTTATCTATGCTATTCTTTTTTATGTTTTTAATGTGTCTTATTTTTAGGCCATTTTGGGCCAGGTGTAGTTTTAGGCCATTTCGAGCCATGCGTAGTTTTAGGTCATTTTGGGTCATAGCATAATGTAAATGAAAGAAATATTTTTGCATGTAGTTTTAGGCCATTTAGGGCTGAATGTAATTTTAGGGAATTTCAGGCCGTATGTACTTTTAGGCCATTTCAAGCCATCGTGACTATATAGTTTTAGGCCATTTCGGGCCATGGATAGTTTTAGGCAGTTTTGGGCCATCGCAAGTTTTAGACCATTTCGGGCCATTGCTAGTTTTAGGCCATTTTGGACCATAGCATAAACAGAAGATATGTTAATAGAAAAAAGTAAATTGGTGTACCTAGCATAGATGCATGGCTGCGAAGTGTATAAGCAATAAATATACAACTAAAGTTAATTGGGTAGAAAATAGCGGGGTTGCTACAATATGCATAACTGCTTCCTAACCCATCGCGGGTTTGGTGAGACGTAGGGCCGAGATGCCTTGCTATAGCATTCATCTACATCATCGCCCTCCACTAGGAAGGGCAACTTGGCCCATGCATTTTTTTTCTGAGCCGACGTGTTGGGTCGGCTCTTTTGCTAAACAATTAATATCTATGGAGACAAGCACCTCATTTTTTGAGGTTATGAACTCCGAGCCTTGCTCCATATCTACATTATTAATTGCTTGCGTTGCTACCTCATTGCCATGGATCATCACCTCCCTGCCTGCATAGGGTAGATGGATCTCCTAATGCATAGGTAAAGAGATGGCCCTAAATTGTGCTAACCATGACCTCCCCAAGATCAAGTTAAACCTGGGCATCTCCTCCACCATGATAAATGTTGCATTTGTGGGGAACTAGTCCCCTTCCACAAAGTCGATGTGAACAATGCCTTTCAGCATGACCCATGCCCCATTGAATGACTTTAAGCATGACAATTTCATGGGTCTAATTTGGTTGACCAAACCCAGCTTATCCACAATAGGGAATGGGATGATGTTCGTAGCAGCCCCATCATCAATGTGTACCCTTTGGATCTTATGTTGGCCAACCCAAATTGTGATAAAAAAAGGTGTTGTAGTCACCTGACCCTTTTCAGGGTCTTCCCTAATGGAATCATTACAAAAATTCAATTGGGATGGCTGCGGTTCTGCAGGCATAGAAGGAAGCATAACCAAGTGAATTACTTCCACTAACATGTTCTCTTCAACTAGTATTACCGTTAACATGTGAACCAGAGCCTCACGGTGTGTAGTAGAAGTCATGATCAAGTTTTACAGGCTCAGCATTGTGTTTTTCTATTTTAGAGCCTACTTGACCTAAGTGAGAGAACTTAAGAGGTCCAGGACACCTTCCTATTTATTGCCTTTCTCCTCTTCCATTCGTCCCAGGAGACGAATTTTCCAAGGAGGGACAATTTTAGGTCTAGGATCAAACCCTTTCGAGTGAAGTGGTGATGACCATGCATGCATAGCAATGTTATCGTTTGGCAACAAGGACGTAGATGCAGATGGTAGGGGCACAAACCTAGAAGTACCTGGGGCAGTACGTTCCATTGACACTTCGCCTGTCAAGTGCTCTTCTCTCTTCTTTGGATGAGAAGGCTGCGGTGTTGTCCTATGCAGGGTGGGATCTGTTGAATGGCTTGGCACCCTGATGAATAATGGTGCTTGTGGTGTTAATGTGGTCAGTGGTGGTGCAATTTTGTTTACAAGCAGTGCAGGGGTGGATGTTCGAGGAGGGATTCTCAGGACAAACGGTTGCTATGGAGCTTGTTTAGCCGTTGGTGGTGTTGGTGCACTACACTAAGGCACACGAACCACAAATAGCTGCTGGGGTAGTTTAGGATTACTGTCAACATCGATGGTGTTGATAATGTAACCAGTGTTGTTGGTGTTAGGTAGATCCATGTAGACGTGCAGAGATTGATTTTCAAGACGCGCTTTACTACTTTTGTCTAGAACCACTTTCCCTTCATCAATCATTCTTTGGATGTCGTTCTTTAACGCTAGGCAGTAATCCATGTCATGACCACACTATTGATGATAGTCACAGAACCGATCTAGCCTAAAATTCTTAGGAACTAGCGGCTCATTGGGCAAAGCCAAGGAGGGACTCCTAAGAAGTTTGTAGTACCGTTGATGTTTTTTGACTCCCTCCTCTAACATCTACTTGTGTTGGATATACCTCGCTCCCAGAAATTGCTTCAAAATTTCTAAAGGCTTGATAAGTAGCAGGGTATACTTAGAGCGATCTTTATACTCAAAGTTAGGCTTAGGTAGTGCAGATGTTTCAGGTTGTGATGTGGAAGCTTTAGCAGCATTGCTTGGTGCAAGTGTGGGGTTAGTCGATGTAGTGGCCGCTTTCTTGCTGTTCTTGTTATTGTTAGGCTTGGCTTCATTTACCACAACGGCCATTGTGGCTATTGTAGCCTTGCCCTTATCCTTGTCCTTCTTTGTGAACGTGTTCTTGTATGCAACATAGGTTGGGTCTTTGCTTGCCTCGACTACGTCTTGTATGCTCTTGGTCTGGGTGAAAGCCTAACTAAGAGTCCATGGAGCGAGATAGTACAGTTTGGACTTGATGAAGTCATTCATTGCACCCTTAAAGATGGCCAACAGATGAGCCTCCATGATAGACTCGAAGATCTCGTTAACGGTACCGCTCCACCATTGTATGAATTTCTGGACCAGCTCCAGTGGATCTTACTTCATGTTTACTAACTGATCCAGTGTAACCTCTGGTCTCAAGTTATATTTCAAATGCATTATGAACTGGGTCAAGAGCTCCTCTAGGGTTGAGATGGAGGAGCATGGAAGCGCGCAGTACTAGTCCAGGGCTTTTTCCATCAGAGACATAGTAAAGGCATAGATGATTGTGTGTGGCCATTATTGCAAAAGAAGGGACTTAGATCTAAATGTTACGAGATGCACGTTGGGATCACCCTCCCCATTGTATTTTGTAAAATGGAAAAGTAGCATCCCAAATTAGCATGGGGGCTAATGGGATCATCATGGTAGAAATCCATTACTTGTACCATGTCAAAACTGGTAGCCTTGAGGTGTTTGATTTCCTCAGTGAGAATCTAGATAAGTTGGAATTCTTGATCTAGACTCGAGGATGATGCAGATGGTTGGGGAGCTGCAAGAGTAGCTCCCATCTGTGGTGTGACAAGGGCAGCAACAGGACCCATAGGCGATGCCATTGGGGTGGGCCCTATGAAAGGTGCTACCTATGTTGTCCATCACCTAGTAGGTGGTGCTATTGAGGCAACAACTACTAGTTGTGCCACGGGGTAGGCCGATTTTGTGTCCAGTGGGATAGACCATAGTCTCATGGTTGGTTGTACTTTTTGAGGGACCTGGTACGTTTGGTGGCAAGTGTAGTGGAACATTTGTGATGGCTATGAAACAAGAGGATAAGTGAATGGGATCCATCATGTGGGTGGGACTGGGCCCGCCACTAATGGTGGGATAGATGTAGACATCGGAATGGATGAAAAAACTACATGCAACTACGATGTAGGTACGGTGTGAATGTAGGGTAGGGTAGTTGTGATCGGTGCATGGTGCGATGCAGGAATGGATTGGAAAATAGTTTGTGAAGGGGTAGTGGCTGAGAATGAGATAGGGGAATAGGCATGTTGATACACCAAGGGCATGGCATGGCTACCCATTGCTGATGAAATTATGGATTACAATGATGCAGATGTGATCATGAAGGGAACGGCGATAGAGAGTGGGTTTGTCTAGAAAGAAGGGGTAGGAGGAATGGTGGCAGGGTTGGTCTGACCCCCACCCTTGGATTGGGAATCCAGTTCCTCTTGCCCATCTTGGAATGCATCATCATGGTGAGACACCATGTCTCACAGCTCCCTAGACCTAGTGACCCCTATTAGCTAATCTATGAGCCACTGATGTGTTTGTGTCAAAGGAATGGAAATACCAAGAGTGGGAATAAATTCCTTCCCATTATAGTAAGTAAACTCAAAGCTGCATTTGTCTTTGAGTTCTTGTACATCTAAGGGTAGATTTTCCTAAACCTTAGCGCAGAGAAAGTTATATTTCTCATATTGTTGAGCCAAGCCCTCAGGTGCTTGATTTTGGATCTTGAGAGATTGGCATGGCCCCAGCACTGGGCTAAGTAAGTGCTCTACACCTATAATGTCCTGAACTAAGAGAGGAACCTTAATGTTAGAGGTGGTAACTACGGTGCTCAAGGAAATCATTTTCGTAAGGTTGAAAGGGTTTTCAAATGAGAAAACAAAGAGATTAAGCGGCGATCAGAGGCTTTCTGTCTTTCAGGATTCCAAGGGAACCATCGAGGTAGCCGATCTCCACCACACGATGCATAAACAATCACAAAATGATGTCACATTTACGCTAGTGCATGATGGGTTACAAAAAGCATGCAGGACTACCGTTAAACATGGGAAAGACACCAAAAAGCCCTCCTTCTAGCGCCAGAAAACTATAGCGATCGAAAACGTCGGTGGCTGGAAAGACTGAGAGGTCATCGGGTGAATAGTTATAACCCTAGATCTGTGCAAGGGCCATACTAGATAAAATGGAAACGGGGCATCCTGAATGGTCTTGTTGATCAGACAGGGACTTAGTTGGTGTAACTTAACCTTTCATAAACATTGTTTTAAGTGTGAAACACGTGAAATCTAACTGATAATCAATAAATGCGATAATTAAGAAAATGATGCTGAACAACTATGATAATGCAGAAATAATAGAGTAACAAGGATAAGAAAATGCACCACCACAAAGTTGCAGGTTTGATTCTCTTCTTTGCTTGAAAATTCATAATAAGTTATACAGTGCTGGAGTTGCACAGAGAGTCCAGGAAAGACCGGAATTCTCGAAATGCCTCAACTATGTTTTTTTTTTCTATGAGTACAAGCCTAAGAGCCAATAGTACAAAATTCCAAAAAGCAAAAAGGTAATTCCAAGTGCTAATGCTAAAAATGCCAACTACTAAAATTTTCCAACAAATTTCCAGTTTGCCAACTTGCCAACAGAATTCTCAATTTGCCAACCCTTTGAGCATTTTCTCATCAGGGTATTTATAGGGCCAAGAGCACACGAGAAATGAGGCTTGGATGACACGTGTCCTAGACCCACAAGATGTTGATGTGTCCATAGTGCATGGACATGCAAAGTCGGTCGTGCACTTGCTATGCTACAATCATGTTGTTCAAACTAGAGAATGCTGCCGTCAGGTGTGCAAACAATGCAAGCAAGAAATGAAGCACATTGGCGTAGCGTAGCTACTTACTATGTTGTGCTATGCTATGTGGCGTAGCACATTGGCATAGCATAGCTACTTGCTATGTTGTGCTACGCTATGTAGCGTAGCATAATGTAGCCATCATATTGGAAAAAGAATTTGTGTTGAAATCAACTACATCTACTAGAAGCTTTGGTGCACGTTGGGTGAACTTTTGAAGCACTTCATTTCATTCTGCATCTTTTCTACGCTACATAGCATAGCATAGCATAGTAGTTGGCTTTATTTGTGACTTGCTAAACTTGTTAAACTTGCATTTGAGACATCTTTTGCTGCTCTTGCTTTGTTGCTGCACTATGCTACGCCATGTAGTGTAGCATAGCTTAGTAGCTAATGTATCCTACTTTTGCTCAATTCACCACTTTCTAGTAAGATACTTTGCTAAAGGACTTGAAGTTGAACAAGGCAACTGGTTTTGGAGGTCGAAGTACTTGCTGAGTGCAATTGGAATCACTTGGTAAGCTAGGCATTTCTGATTTTCCTTTGCTACGCTGTGCTACACTGCATAGTGTAACATAGTGTAGCACTTTTTTCTATAGTAGTTTGCATTTGATTACCTAAGCAACTGTCTTCTGAGGCCTACTACACTACATAGCATAGCATAGCGTAGCAAGCTTCTTCACTAGAAAACTTGCCAAACTGTTTTGCACATCCTAAGCACCATTGACATCTCTAAGCACAATTTCTGAGTAAACTATCAGCCGACTGAATTGTCCAGGTGGGCAGGCTAGAGAATCCATTGGGCCATCAACTCTGAAGGTAGAAAACTTGCCAGATTGGATAGTCTAAACTCAGAGCATTCATTTTCTGCCAAACTACCATGACCTCGTACTTGTGGAGATCCCTTGCTTGAATTCCCAGACCCTGGTGAAGCAAGAGGGTCTCGAAATTTTATGGTGTTTTAGTGTTTACTGCAAAGTGCTCTTGCATGTTGGAAAATGCTTGCAAAGTGTTGTTTTTGCCAAAGTGGTCAAACTAGATTAGGGTACTTACATGTGGTTTATATAGTATGCAATTGGCTATTTTGGGTCTTGCACATCACTGACATGATTGTTGATAGATTGGTGTTACTTTGTAGGTGTCAACGATCATCTATCTTTAGTGTAGTTACCATTTATAGTAATTTTGAAATACTATAGCAACAAAACTTCATTTTTTTACTATAAATAGTAAACAGACTCATGTGACTACATTGGTACCATCCTTACAATGTTGACCATCTCAACTATGTTGAATCTTCTTTAAAATGTGATCAACTCCATCTTTAGAAAATTCTACATATTTTTTCGTTCTATTGTTCCATTGATGTCATTGATCAATTGTTCCATTGATGTCACTGCTCTATTGTTCCATTGATGTCATTGCTACTAAACACTTGGGATGACTATGCTTATCATTGTTGGGAAAATGGAAATGGAAAATCCCAACAATTCCAATGCTACATCTTTCCTAAGTTTTGGTTATGATTACACTCAATTGAAAATGAGAAATCCCATCAATTCCATCTACACTTGGGGGCTAGATGGTTCCAGCGTACTAGAGGATATACCCCCATAAAAACTGATGAAAATGCCAATTTTGGCCATTTCCAAGTTATTTTTAGCCTTTCAAAGCCCAAATATAAACATGACATACCTTTTTCCACTTGGAAAGTAAGGCAGTAACAACTTTTGAGGCATTTTTAACCCCAAAAAATTCAAGTATGCAAGATCACAACTCATGGAACATAAATCTTACATTTACAATGAATCCTTGACTGAAGTCAGAAAATGAAGGTCATAACATGAATTTTTGGTTGTGTTTTAATTAATGCATTAGTTATCAGTAGAGGGATTGCAAATTTAGAAAATGAAAAGAAATTTTCTAAAGGCTAAATAGTTATCTAATAATTTATAGTTATATGTGGAGAACATGAGGCAATTATAACTTTAAATCTTGTAATCATTGTAACTACCAGAGACTACTATATAAAGCCCAGAGAAGATTTTTTTGAATAATCATTGAAGGGCAAAGCTAGGATGAACAAACTTTAGGATATTTGTACAATGATATTCTCAATTGAAATTTAATATAACTCATTTATTTTTATTTAGTAGTTATTTTTATTTTCCTACTTTATCATAGTTGTTTAACTAGTAGTCAAGATCATAGGATACCTTGCAGCTCATTTCTTGGAATTTTTTCATTGCTTGTTTGAGCTAAGTGTTAGTATTTTTTGGTATTATTGATTGATTCAAATAGCTTTAATTTCCAAAGTGTTTACTCATGTTAATATTATCTCATCTCAATGTTTAAGATCTTATCTAATTTGATTGTTATACTTCTTAAAATCCATTGAATCATGCTTTGTTCCTAGTTTCTTCATAGAATTTTCTTTCTCTAAAAGATTGATAATAGAACTATTAAATTGCACTTAAGCATTATATGAAAGGATGATTAGTATAGGTATCATATGATCAAGATTATGTGGACTACATAGCCTTAATATAGCTGGAAATTTGTTTTCTTACTAAATAGAGTAAAAAGGGGTTAAATCATTTCATAAAACTATAATTTGCTATTAAACTTCAAAAATTGAATTTTGTAAAATTTACAATAAATGTTATCCCAAACACATAGTTCTTTGCAACTACTCAGTTTATTTGGAGGTATCTAGGCCTTGGTGTTTCCAAAAACTAGCAAATGCCTAAGCCTAAATTTTTAAAAGAGTTATTAGCCCTATGATTTTTATTACAAGGAGAAGATAAATGTTGGTATTAATTGAAGGTTTTCCTACCATTTTTTTCATTTATTACTAGGGAAGAAACAAAGAAATAGTAATAATCCAAAGTTATTACCAACACTAAGTTCACAAGTAATTTTTGGAGGTCCCTTTAAAAAATTTTGGGGATAAATTTGAATTTTTCTAGTTCATATCATACATAATTTGATGTTAGATAGGGGTGGTAAATAAATCCTTACTAAGCATATTGAGATGTTTGTGTGATGGACAACCAAATAAGTAGAAAAACTTGTTATGTCATGCTAAGTTTTTATATAATAATGCTTTTCATGATGCTATTGGTAAAAGCCTAGTTAAGGTGAACTATGAGTTTTTTTCAAAGATAGTGGACACTTTAAAGAACTTTGATGGTGAAGCTCAACTTAGGGTTGATTTTTTGCAAGAGATGAGGAATCTTCATGCTCTAGCAAAATCAACTCTAGAGAAAAGGTTGAAGAGAGAGTCCCAAAGAGAAATGAGGGCAAGCAAAAGCTTACTTTTATTATTGGTGACTTTGTTTATATGTACATAAAAAAGTAGTTGATCGGTGTTAACTTCTCTAAATTGAAAGCTAAGAAGATGGGGCCTTTTAAAATCAAGGCTAAGGGCAATGATAATGCTTTTGAGATTGATTTTCCAAATGATGTTGGTATGTCTTTTGTTTTTAATGTTTCAAATCTGATGTACTATCATGAACCAACTAATGAAAAGACCATACAGAAGAGCATCAATGAGTTAAAGAGGGCTATTGATTAGTCCAAGCATTCAATGAAGAGGAAGATAATTGTACTCAAGAGAAGGAAAGCTTCTAGTACTCAAGGAATCAAGAGGCATGAGTACTTAATCCATTGGTAGGATTAATCCACTACTGATGTTGTATGGATCCATGAGACCAAACTTCATCAGTGGAAGATCACTTTAACCCCTACTCCCTTGTTCACTTGAGTTAACTTTTTGAAGGGTGGAAGAGATAGTGTAGGGACATCTCTTCTAATTTCCTTGTCCTTTCCTACATGTATGTTTTCCAGATTTTGAACTTGAATAAGTCATCCTAGAAGGCTAAGAAACATCTTGGTTAAGATCTAGGGGTAAATATAGACTTCTAGAAGTCAAAGAAAATGTCTTACTAAAAGTGTAGATGTCTTATGCATTTTTTCTATTGAGAAGATGTCTTGGAAGAGATGTCTTCCCAAACCTAGAGACATCTTGGGTAAGATGTCTTGCCATAAAAGAAGATGTCTTTAGCTAGGAGAAAACATCTCTCAAAAATAATAAATGTCTTCCCCAAGGGCTAGGTTAACATGTGATATTTACAAGTGATTTTTGAAGATCAGAATGAACATTTTTAGGTACCAAGTTGTTCTTTTCTAGTATCTAACATCAACAAATTGATAGATAAATAAATACTATGAATAAATCATTTCTCAACATTTTAAGATATCTTTATGAAGATCAATCAAATAGGTGGAAAAATATCTTGAATATTTTGAATTTAGCTATAACTCTTATCATTATAGAACTATTAAAATTTCATTTATGATAAATTCTGACTATTCTTCTAAAATGGCAAATGCTTTGAGAACATTCAATTTTTGTGCTCATGTCACTTCAGATTTTGTGCAAAGCATGCAAGACTTCCACAAGCAAGTGAAGGCAAAGCTAGAAAGCAAGATAAAAGAGGTTTGTACTAGGTAGTATTTAGGTGAAAATAAGATGAAATTTGAAGCTAATAACTATGTTTTGCTTCATTTAGGCAAGAAGAGACTAAAAAATATGAAATACTCCAAGATCAAATCAAGGGTAATTGGTCCATTTTAGATTAGGTCCAAGATACATGATAATGCCTATGAACTTGATATCAATAATAAATTTCCTTTTTCTTATGTTTTAAATGTTTTAAACCGAAATCCATATCATGGAAAGGTATTTTCATCAGTCTAAATGATAGCAAGAAGGTTGTCAAATATGCAATTTAGATGCCACTTAAAGCACATCAAGGAGGTAATTATTTTAAAAGGAAGAAAGACTATTGGAAGAAGAGGGATAAGGAGACATGAGTATCTAATTCATTGCGCTGATGAGAAACCAATAAATGCATAATGGATTCATGAAAGTAATTTTAATATGTGGGGATTTGTTGTCATTCTAAATATAAAATCCACTTGAGTCCAACTAACTTTTTTAAGGATGAGGGAGATGAACATCAACCCATCTTTTTTATGTATTCTTCATCTTCAATGTCCATAGGAATGATAGAAGTCAAATAATTATATTTAATTTCATTTTTTTAATCATTTGTAATATTTTTATAGGTCAATCAGGTAGCTATGATGCCATTTTAAGTTGTAGAAGGCTATAATCTGCAACTTTGAGTCATGGTATGTCCTAGTTAGTTATCCAAAGGTAAATCTCTCATGTTTCATGTTCTTCAATAAAGTGTGAAACAAATGAAATTTTGGAAGATTATACTTAGAAATTATGAGCCAAAGTATTTTCATAGTAGATGAGATGCAAGCTAATGTTATTCACAATCTAATTGTAATCCTAGAAGAAATAGTGACTAGAAAATATCAAGGTTTACTAGTGCAAATAGCTACAAGTTGCAATCCCATCACAGTCTCTTAGATGTAAGTTGCTATGACCTACAAGAGCTTATAACCTAGAGAAAAAATAAAATTTTAAAAGATAAGAAATCCAAGACATAAATAAATGGTCACCTAAGGCTATTTAAAGATGAGGGATACTTCTAAAGGTTTTGGGACCTATCTACCATACCATTGAATGCTTTTGAGATGAGTAGAGTTCCTCAATTATTGGATCTCTTATTGTTGCTTACCTTGAGTATTTTTCTTAATAATTTTAATGGTTCTTGTTTCAAATTCTTGATTATATTATACTTCTAACATTTGCACATCGATTTTGGAATGCAATAAAGAATTGTTTTCTTGTTTATGCTTTATTTACTTTTGATTTCATTAAAGTTAATTTTTAAGGAAAATTGAATACTTCTTCTACTTGGGTTTACATCAAAAAGAATCACTTACTACTATGTTGAAAATGTGACATTCCTATGTAATTAAATAATTATAAATACAAATGACCAACCATATTTATTGTACAATTTGATTACCTAGTAGAAAAAAATTTCAATATGATTTTGCAAATTAGAGAATAGTCAACAAGTACACATAGCATGGATTTAAGTCAATTAGATGAAATCTCATTTGAATAAAATATATGATATTGATTCTTCTCTATTGCAACACTTTAACTTAAAATAGATTTGCTACTTTATGTATTTAATTTATCTTATTTTCTAGCATATTGATTTATGTTATAATATATTATAAATATTTGAAAAGTAATCTTGACCAAATCTCAAGCATAGATGTGCATTCTCTTGGTAAACATGATAGATATATCACTTGTCCCACAATACTTGAGAATTCTAGCAGTGGATATATAAGTCTAGAATATGATGATAGATTAAAGATCATATACTTCTTGCTCTTAGGCTAAACTAAGATTTATTTTTATTTTTAAAAAAAATTACTTTATTAATTATATTTCTTATTTTATCGCTTTGCTTAGTCATGTTTGTAACAACAACATCTATTACACTCCTCACCTAGGATAAGCCATATCAACAAAAAGGTCACTACTTGTTTAGATGAAAAGAAAGAAACTTGCAATCACCTAACAAAAAGACTAAATGCTATTTTTAGTCTATCCATAGATTAGAATATGGTCTACTATGATACTTGTAGATCATATGATGAAGTCTTTAGCATACTCACCACTCATCCACTTATTATTTTTTGTTACATAATTAGCATTATTCTTACATATTTTACTTCAGGTAACAACTTCTTTGAGATCTATCTTTAATTCTATTAATAAAATTTTCAATGTTAGTTATAGTGATTATAAATATTTTAGTGTACCATAGAATAAATATTGATCACTTAAAGGGTATATGAATCTATTTTTTATAAGTTCAAGCCATATTTGGTCAAAAACAATTATGAAATCTTTTGAAGATAATGAAACTTGGAAAGTTTTATTTAAATATTACTTTATTAATGGAAAGTTTTCTCGTTATTAAGATAGGTAAGAAATACATCAGAGTAACATGATTTTCTCTTATGTTAAAATCCAAATTAAAGGCTTTATGTTTTCTAGCAAATATTGAAATGTTAACATAAGGTCAAAATAAATCTTTCTTAGAAGCCTAATGGAAATTAGGATTGATAATATCTAGATTTACTATATGTAGTGATATCTAACCTTTAGTATTAATGATAAAATTTTAGTGGTGTTTCATTGGCCTCTCTTTATTAGTGTTTGGAGGATTGACCTAAGAGGCACTGACAAAAAATACAAAACACCACTATAGGTCCATCACCAGTGTTCCCTCTTCATGCTTGATCAAGTTATGTTGAACAATGTCAAAGAGTGCTCATGATGATGAAGTAAGTTTGCAATGATGACATGGGAATGAGGTCATAGGAAAATGGTCATGGAGGCTAACAATGCATTTCCATGTTTTGACACCATGGCTACAGCATGGCATTCATAAGTAGATTAGGAAATTAATGTTATGCACTTCACATTTAGAAATGTGATTCACTTGGAAAATTCATTTTAGAAACCAACACTTTGCTTGAAGTGTTTTTCAGCCATTGGGCTCCTCCCTTGTATTCAAAGCCACTAGTCTTTAGTGGTCATCTAGGTTGGTAATCTCCATCTTTTTTTTGCTTTTTTTTTCTTGTAAGGTGATACCTTCATTGGATTTCTTTTCCCAAACTAATTAGATCTAGTTTTCCAATTGAGTGAGTTGCATTACACTCAATGGACTTGGAGGTTATCCCCCTAAACAAGATATATTATGTAGGATGGACTTAGTGATTTTTCACTAGATGAGATGTGTTACATGCAACTGGACTTAGAGGTAGAGCATGACAAAGGGATGTCATATGGCCATAAATGCATGAATGTTAGACATTTGTTAACATTGTCACTCAAGGCATGGAAATTCATAATCAGGCTACGAGGCTAGGCTCAAGGATAGGTGCTAAATGGAGGATAATGGTATAAGCACTCTTGACACAATAGGATAAACCCACTAAATCTTGCACATTGAGGTTGCATAGTGACTTGCTAGTGTGATGGATTACACCTTTACAATGGATCCAGACTTCATCCTTCAAACATAACTTTAAGAGAATAAGAAAACCAAGCAAACAAAGCATACATTACAATGCATATAGCTCACATAGCATGATGAGATAACAAACAAAATAAGAGCTACCAAGGATACCAAAGTTACCAGTTTAAGATCATGGAGGGCCTAAGAAACCATTTTAAGGCCTTAGTAGGCTACATTGCCACTTTAAAACCCTAGAATGCCATGTTTCCAGTTTAAAGCACTTGCAATCTATGTTTCTAGTTTAAGTTCATAGCAAACCGTATTACCTGTTCAAGTCCTTGATAGGTCATATTGCTAGTTTAAGGCCTCAACAGACCATCAAAAGTTTCATGTAGGTTCACTTATTACTGGTTGTAAGTATTGTTGCAAGCTACATGTAATATGGCTTTAAATAGGAATGATTAACTAGATTGGCCAACTCATTCCCATCCATGTCTACAATCCTAAATACTCTATTACCATAGGCTCTAGTGACTAGGAAGGACCCTTCCTAGTTGGCTGAGAATTTATCCACATGCTCAAAAATAGCTTTAAGGACCAATTCACCTTTCTTAATCTTATGCTTAGTTAAGTTATGATGGTGCTACCATTTTTTCCTTTCTTGATACCACTCAATGTGATCAAGAGCTTGCACACATTGCTCCTCCACTGAGTCTAGGTCTACTATCTGCAACTCCTTACTCTGCTCATTTTTGGTAAAGTTAGATAGGGCTACTTGAAGTAATGATATAAGTAATTTAAGAGGTAAAAAAAATTTAGAATCATAAACCAAGCTATAAGGTATTACACCACCTACCATACAGTAGATTTTCCAATAGGCCCAAAGTGCATGGAGGATCCACTCATGCCACTTCTGCTTGTTGTTGTTGAGCATTTTCTTTAGCAAGTTGATGATGGTCTTGTTGCTTGCTTCTAATTTTCCATTGGTTTGAGGGTAATAACATGAAAAAAAATAATGGTTAATGCCTAGGTCATGATAGAAATTATTTGTTTCTTAGATACTAAATTGTAGTCCATTGTTTATAACTATGGTCATGGGTATGCCAAAATGGCTATTATGTTATCTAAAATGAATTTACAAACTTTCTTAGATGTTGTCCTTTTTAAGGGAATAGATTCAACCCCCTTGTTAAATTATTTTTTTGGGGTGATAATGAAGCTATGTTTTATGGAAGGCTTAGGTGTTATAGATCCAATGATATCCAAAACCCTGATTGAAATGGCCAAGTGATCTAAGTAGTGTGCACCTTAGTTGGCAGTACTTGAATGAGATTACTATGCCATTAGTACATGTCATAGGTCTTAATCTTCTACAAGTAGTTGCTTTTCATAAGGATCCAATAATAGCCTAACCTCCTAATCTTAGTAACCATAGCTCTAGGTCCTATATTTCCTACACAAAAATCCTCATGAACCTACTCTAGGACTATTCTAGCTTCAATGTTATAAGCACTTTAATAATACACCATCGTAGGACCATCAACATAATTTGTTATTGCTACTATGACATGTTTTTTGATCATTTACATATAGTGTCCTTTTGAGTAGTAGTTAGGCCTTGTGAAGATTCACCATGCATAAGGTAAAATTTGATATCATCGTACCACTCCCTAGCAAGTGAAGTATGAATGATGACCACAAAGATATCTTCAGTGCTTTACATGATGAATATAGCATAGTCCACAATCAAGGTGGGTAACTAATAAACACATCTAACATAACACTATGGGCTAGAGCTACAATGGCATCGGCTATGGCATTCTCATTTCGAGGTATGTGTTGGATATTAATATCTATGAATTGTTGTAACAACTATTTTTCTAGGTCATAGTTAGGATGTAAATGTTTTTCTTTGCATGCATAAACCTTGGTTACTTCATTGACCATAATTTGTGAGTCACCTTTGATTATTAATTGTTTAATTCCTAGGTCACTAGCTAGCATCATTCCTTTGAACAAACCCTCATACTTTGCTATGTTGTTGCTACATTGAAACCCAAAATAGTAGGAAAAGGATCAAATTTCACCAAATGGAAAGGTTATGATGTTAGTGACACTAGCCTCATGGGAAATTTAGGCTCCATCAAAGTACATGACCACCTCATAAACCTCTAGTACTTGGCTAAAGGTGTTGATATGTTCATCAAGAAACTCAAGATCTATAGTTACATGGTCATTAACAAGTGAAATAGTGAGTTGTATAGCTATAGCTTAACCTTTTGTTAAGGAGTAAGAGATGTAATGAAGGTCAAACTCTACCATTATGGCTTTCCATTAAGCTATATTGCTACTCTCATAGACATTGGTTTTTATGACTCTAATCATGTTATCCTTGCTAATGATGTTGCCCTATCTTCTAAAGTGGTAGTGTCTCCACTTCTTCAATGAGAAGACTAGTACTAGAGAATACTTCTTCACTTCAATGTATTAGGTCTCATGGGTAACTAATGCATGGCTAAGGTAGTATACTAGCATCTCTACTCCATCATCGCATTTTTGATAGAGTATAGAGATAATGGAAGTGTCAAAGATAGCAAGGTAGATGTAAAATAATTTTTCCTCTTGCAAAGGATAGACTATTCACAATTGCACCAACTCTTGCTTAAGGTTTTCAAAGGCCTCTTAGCATTGTGCCATCCACTCATAGTGAACCCCTTCTTAAGCAAATGTTGCATGGGTTGTAACTTATCTATACACCTAGTGATCAACCTACAAATAAATTGTAATCTATTTCATAGTCCCTAAAGCTCCTTAAAGTTATTTGGCACTACCAAGTTGGAGATGGCCTTAACCTTATTAGGATTGACATGTATCCTTACTTCAAATGCTACAAAGCCATGCATCTTACCAGTCTTCACACCGAAAAAACACTTTTTGGGATTGAGCCTAAGTTCATAGTTAAGGTATCATTTAAACACAAGATCTAGGTCACTAGAATGGTTTTTTGCCACTTTTGACTTAATACTTATATCATCTACATAATTGCTGAGCAAACCTTGCATGTAATCACTAAAGATATAGTTCATGGCTCTCTGGTAAGTAGCTCTTATATTCTTAAGGAAAAAGGACATCATAGTATAGAAAAAGGTACCTCAAAGGGGTCATGAAGATCATGCTGAGATAATGTTTTGGCTTGATCTTAATCTCGTTGTATCCCGAGTACCCATCCATAAAGGATAATAAGGTATGTCTAGCCATAGTATCGATAAGTTAATTAATACTAGGCAAAAGGAAGTCATCCTTGATGGTCACTTTATTTAAATCTTGGAAATTGATGCAAATATGGATACTCTCATTTTTCTTAGGGACTATCACTATGTTGGACACCCACTCTACGTAGTCGATTTCCCTAATAAAACTATCTTGGTAGAGTTTTGAGATTTCATCACTAATCGCTAGGGCCAAATTAGGTCTAATCTTGCATATTTTTCACTTATCTAGTCTAATCCTAGGCTCTAGTATGATGTTGTGTTGTACTAGGAATGGGTCTAGTCATAGCATATCTTCATATGACTAGGCAAAGGACTTAATATTATCTTGAATGACCTTGGTAATGTCTTGAGCCTATTAAGGTTCTAGTGAGGAAGTTAGTTTTAGTGTTTTCACCTTACCACTATGTGTTGTGATAGGAACATCAAACTAGAGAGTCTTTAGTTATGTCAACCACCTCTATCTCAAGAGTTTTAAATAGGTTTTCAAGCCATTTTGGAGGTTTCTCTATTGAGGCTATGCAATCGACAAGATCCTCAAGTTCAAGATCTAAGCAGTCACAATCGATGCACTGTTTAACATCATTATGAGATTTGCTTATGCTCAAAGGTAAACTAATCTACTCCCAAGTACTCATACTTCATTCCTACATGTCAACCATAAGTACATTAAGTGGAACCTAGGTAAAGATCAATAAATAAGACTAAAAGACTATGATATTACGCAAAAATATGCTACTCTGGTGCCAAACAAAATGCAAATGGGATCATATATGGCTATATAAAAAAGGGTAGATATAGGTAGATGAAATAGAATAAAGGCTAAAAAAATATCAAAACAAGTGAAACAAGGTCATAATAGGTCACAAGCTTGCCAATTTAAGGCCATAGAAGGCCATGATGCCAATTTAGAGTCTTGGTGGACTATGATGCTAGTTTAAGGTCTTAGTGGGTCATGGTCACATGGTACCAAATGGTGGTTAGGTAGGGTTCAACCCCATCATTAAACATGAATCCAAGACTAAATAAGGATCAAAATATAGAATACAAAGAACCATGAAGTTATATAAAGGCTATGCGAGACCAAAAGGTCAACCATGCAAAACAAGAATAAAAACAAGTCGAAACATTGTGAAATAAGGTCAAATAAAGAAAAATAAGCTATGTATGATAAAACATGGCTAATATAGGTCAAAAAATCTTAGTTTTTCTAGTTTTAGTCCTAAGAGGGCCATGGTTTAAGGCTATAAGGTAGTTTGATAAGTTTGGGCATCAACAGAGGCTATTTCTGGGCTATTTGGACTAAAAAAGCAAGGTTTTAATGCTTCCACCCTAGATCCCCCTTGCTTCCACACTACCCAACATGGAAGGGGTGATTCCTAGTGTATATGGAACATCCAAATGATTTTCAAGTCTCATTTTGGTTAGTTTTAGACCTCTAATGACTTACATGTCAACACAGTTGACTAGGGAAGAGAATGGACTAGTCTTAGCATTAGTTTCAACTTTTGAAAGCCCTTTTTGGAGCTTGAAAATGTCCTTCACATTAGATCCATGGTAGCCAACATGGAGCTAGCATGGAAACCAATTAATGTGTATTGTATGACATCCACATGATCAAGGTTAGGGTTTAGAGACCTTCCTAAGGCACTGCAGGGCCAAATCTATCAAAATTGATTACTTTGGAGGTCCAAAAAGGTCAAAAATTAGGATTTAAAGCTTTACCCCCCTTTTCATACACTGGCCAATGTGGATGGAAGGGATCTCAACATGCATAATCTAAATCTATGCTAAAATATGGTTAAATAGGGTTGCATGGGTAGCTAGAATCAAGATCTAACAATTATACATCCTTTAACTATATTTTGAGTCCATTTTGAAGGGTATTAAGATCTAAAGAAAGTTGGGATAGCTTCCCAATCTTTTCCATGCTAAGCATGATGGCCCTAGAATGGAATAATGGGGGTGTTCTTTTACTTTGATTTTGGAATGGTCTAAGAGCACATCAACCAATTTTCTAGGCCTCTAGTGTTGTAGACCATGATTTCCCAAGTTTCTGATTGATTTTGATCATGTTTGGTGGTTGTATGAGGTTATGTAAGGTTACACTCCCCTTTGATCCATGCTGAGGGAGTTTACCCAATGTGGAAGATGAGAGTTGATGAGATTTAATGGCTAAAACAAGGTCTAACAGGCATAAACTTAAGGCTATGAGGTCTTAGTCTTCTTTTCTATAGGTTTTTGGTCTCCAAGATTGTTAATCTATTGCCAAAAGTGGAGAGGTAGCTCTTCCAAGCTATTTCTATGCTACCTAGCATGGAGGAGGCCTTCCCTAGTGTGGATGGATCATAGATCTTAGATCTAGGTCATTTTTTACCACAATCAATCATGCATGTCAACTCCCAAAGTTTCCAAGATCAAGGGCTAGGGTTTAAGGTCAAATTTTGGTAGTTTTGAGTGTTCCAAAGTGGTTTTTGATGTTACTCCATTTTTTCCATGCTAACCAGCATGTCTCTAACTAGGAAGATCCAAGGGAAATATTTTTTAGCTATTTTTGGTACTTTTACAAAGTTTGAGAACTCTAGAAGATGCAAACAAGGTCATAGTATACATACAAGGCTATCTAGTATCAATTTGAGGTATCTGTGGGACATTTATGACTCATCCCCTAATATCCGAATTGGATCAATGCTTGTCAATGTGGGAGAGATGACTAAAGTGTGGAAGAATTAAGGGATCCTATATTTTGCTAATTTTTCTGGAAATTCTAGTTGTTCATGTGTGTTTCCAAGGATGTTGGTGTGAATCGTTGAAGCCTAAGGCTAAAATCTAGTAAGTCTAATGGTTGTAAGATGGTTCTTGGACTTACCCCTCTTCATCCATACTAGGGCTATGCTACTTAGCATGGAAAGGATGCTCCCTAGCATGGAGAATCACAAGAGGATAATTTTTAACTATTTTAGTTGACTTCCATAAGTTTGGTGGCTTCTAAAAGGGTTGGGTTGCTACCAAAAGTTAATTTCCATGAAAATTTCACTAATTTTGGCTTCATCCCCTTCTATCCATACTAGGACTAGGATGCTCAACATGCATATGATTCTCCGCTAGTGTGGATGCAATTGAATCCAAGCTTTTAACCACTTTTAACAAAATTTGATAGAGTTTCGAAGCTACCAAGGCTATAGTGATTGAGGGCTAGAGTTTGGTGTCAAAACTAGGCAATTTGAAGGGTTTATAAGTGGTTTTAGAAGTCATCCCTTTGGTTCCATACTAGCTCCACATTGGCCATCATGGATAGGGGCCACCCTTGAATAGAGAATCATAAAGAGGTTGATTTTTCTTGATTTCTAGATATCTAGTGGCTTCCAGAAGGGCTAACAAGGTTTTGGTGTAAGTACAAGGTAATTTATCATTATTTTCATGTATCTGGGATCTCCCATGAACCTCCCTAGTTGTATCCACACTATATCCACTCTAGCCAATGTGGATGAGATCTCCCCTAGTGTGGAACAACCAAACAAGTAAAATATAGACTCTTTCAATAGCAAATCAACCATGCATATCAGCCACTAGGGTTACCAATGTCAATTGTCAAGATTTGGTATTAAAATCCACCAGTTTGGAGGTTCCTAGGTGCCTCATGCAAACATCCCCTATTTTTCCATGTTGGTTATGATGGCCCCAATGTGGATGATAGGGGGATGATAATTTTGTGCCATTTTTGATGAATTTTGATGTACATGGAGGGTCCAGAAGGTTCCAGCATGGTTTAGAGGTCACAAGGGTATTTTATTAAGCTACTTAGAACTAGGTTTTATTGCATACCCCTTGGGCTTCCATGTTGGCTCCATGATGGACAATGTGGAGGGGAGGGAAGGGTTCACGAGTGTGAAGAAGATTATGGGTGCAAAATTGACTTATTTTAAGGCAAACTTAGGCTATAGGAGATTGTCAAGGAGTATTAGATTTGAAAATTGGCTACCAAATGGTCAATTTTAGCAATTTTGGTGTTCCCCCTTGTTGGGGTCATGTGGTGATTGAACCATATTATTGGATCATGGGCTAGTTTTAGTTACAAATAGTTTCTTGATGCATATATATGTAATGTTCTGAAACTCTCTTGGAACTAAAATCTAAAAAATATATAATGAAACTCTAGTGTGGTTAAGAATGTGAGGCAATCTTGTTAAACCATGAATATTTTGTGTGTTCTATGTGTGCTTGTTTTTATTGTTCTTGTTCTTGTTTTTCTTTTCGTTTCTTTTTTCTTTTTTTTTCTTTTTTTTTTTGCTTGATTCATTTGCTAAAAAACTAGTATCAAAGCCAAGTTTGCAAGGGATCAATGAGAGAGATGGCATTGGAGGATGAGAAAGTCTAGATCGACAAGCTTGATGGGATGGACTTCAGGTTCTGGAAGATGCAAATTCAATATTATTTATACCAAAAGAAGTTGCACAAACTGATGTTGGGGAAGACGCTAGATCATATAAGCAAAGAGGATTGGAAAATGTTAGATCACCAAGCTTTTGGGGTGATTCATTTAACATTATTACATAACACTGCATTCAATATCATTAATGAAAAGACTACTCAAGGTTTGATGAAGGCCTTATTAGATATGTACTCGAAGCCATCTACCTTAAACAAGGTATATCTAATGCATCAATTATTCAATCTAAGGATTTCTAAAGATGTGTCAATTACAAATCACATCAATGAGTTCAATGTGATCATGAGTCAATTAAGTTCTATGGAAATTGACTTTGATGATGAGGTCAAAGAATTGATCATGTTATCATCATTGCCTAATAGCTAATCTACAACAATGACTATAGTTAGTAGTTCATGAAGATATCAAAAATTGAAGTTGTCTAGAGTTTGAGATCTAATTCTCAGTGAGGATATCTATAGAAGAGAGTTAGGTGAATCTTTGGGTTCTACCTTGAGTAATGAAGGTAGAGGTAGAAGTCTTCAGTAGGGACAAAATCAAGGCCATGGAAAACCAAAGTACAAGGAAAGAAGTTGATCCAAGGGTTGTAAGAATGTCACCTATTGGAATTGTGATTAGAAAGGTCGCCTCAGGAAATAATGCATGGCACTAAAAAAAGAAAATAAAAATTACCATGATGATTCAACAAATGTAGCTACTGAAGAAATTACTGATTCACTTGTTTGTTGTGTGGACAGTGGTATTGAGTCTTGGATTCTTGATTCAGATGCTTTGTTTCACTCTACTCCTTCTAAAGAATAATTTAATAACTATGTTGCTAGGAATTTTGGAAAGGTTTATCTTGTAGATGATGAGCCATTGAACATTATGGAAAAGTGTGATGTTTATATAAATATTGCCCATAGGAAGCAACTGAAGTTATATAATGTTAGACATGTTCTAAGTTTAAAGAAAAACCTTATTTCTATGGGTTAGACAAATGGTGAAGGCTATAGTATAGTATTTGGAGGTAGATCCTAAAAAATAATTAAAGGAAATATTATCATTGCTCAGGGAAATAAGGTGAGAACATTGTACACTAGTTAAGAAATAAAAGACATAGTGTCAGTAGTTGATTCAGAATCAACATTAACATTGTGGCATTAGAGCTTAAGTTAATGAGTGAAAAGGGAATGATGTTGCTGGCCTCACAAGGGATATTACTAGACTTGAAGTCTATTGATGTTGGTTTATGTGAAGGACGTGTTTAGGGAAAGCATAAAAGAGTCAGTTTCTCAAAAGTTGGAAGAACATCAAAGACTAAGAATTTGAAACTAGTACATACAAATGTATGGGGACTAGCCCTAGTGAGTCCTCTTGGTGTCTCATGCTATTGTGTCACATTCATTGATGATTCCACTATAAATGTATGGGTTTATTTTCTTAAAAATAAATCTGATGTGTTTTCTACATTTAAAAGATGAAAGGAAGAAGTGGAGAACCAAACTAGTTTGAAAGTCAAGTGTTTGAGGCCTAATAATGGAGGGTAGTATGATATTCTAGAGTTCAAGAATTTCTATTCTAAGAATGGAATTAGAATGATTAAGATGGTTCTTGGAACAATGGAGCAAAATGGTATTGCTGAGAGAATGAATAGGACCTTGAATAAAAGAGCTAGAAGCATGAGGATATCTTCTAGACTACCAACGATGTTTTAGATAGATGCAGTCAACACAGTAGCCTACCTCATAAATTGAGAACCTTTAGTTATACTAGAATTTAAGATACTTGAGGAGGAATGGTTAGGAAAGATAGTAAACCTTTCACATTTAAAAGTTTTTGGTTGTGTATCATATGTGCACTTAGGTTTTGGCATCTAAGATAAACTTGACCCTAAAGATAAGAAATGTTATTTTATTGGCTATGGTTTTGATAATTTTGGTTATCATTTTTGGGATGATTAAAATAGAAAAATTATGAAGCACAGGGATGCCACTTTTAATGAACATGTGGTGCACAATGACTAGTCCAAATCAAAATCTAATAGTGCAAGGAAGCAAAAAAAGGAAAGTAAGAATGTTAAATTGGAAAAGATATCTAAGAGAGATGTAGCTAGAAGGATTCATGAAAATCCTAGAGATAGGATAGCTAAAGATGAAGCTAAATTTTAGTTAAAAATAGTTACACCAAAGCCTCAGTTGAAAAGGTCTACTAGAATACCAAAGCCTAGAGATAGATACTCTTCCTCATTACATTATTTAGTTTTGACTAATGCTAAAAAACTAGAATGTTTTAATGAAGTAATGTAGCTGACAAATCATGTTAAGTGAAAGTTAGCTATGAGAGATGAGATGAAGTCACTCCAAAAGAATATGACATGAACACTAACATGTTACCAGAAGAAAATAGGGCATTACAGAACAAGCGGATGTATAGGATCAAGGATGAACATGATATTAGCAAAAGATACAAGGTAAGGTTGGTAGTTAAGGACTTCCAACAGAAAAGAGGAATTGACTACACAAACATTTTCTCTCATGTGGTAAAGTTGACTACCATTAGATATTGCTAAGTATTGTAGCTACTAATGATTTGCATCTAGAGTAATTAAATGTCAAAATTGCTTTCTTGCATGGTAACTTGAATACTATTTTTTGGTTGCTACCTTTCCTTTGTATTCTTTGGAAGTTGAAGGTTTGAAAGTTAAAGGATCAACCATTAAAAAATTTGAAGGGTTGATCATTATAGAAGTTAAAGTGTCAACTGTTACAAATGTTGAAAGGTCAACCATTACAAAAGTTGAAGGGTTGGCTGTTATAGAAGTTAAAGGGTCAACCATTATAAAAGTTGAAGGATTGATGATTACAAAAGTTGAACTGTTGGCTATTATAGAAGTTGAAGAATTAACCATTACAAAAGTTGAAAGGTCAACCATTATAGAAGTTAAAGGGTCGGTTGTTACAAAAGTTGAAGGGTCAGTTGTTACAAATGTTGAAGTGTCAAAAGTTAAAGGGATGCTATTTTCTCTCCCTTTTATCTGGAAGTTTGATGTATGCTATGATTTGTACCAAACCTAACATAGAAAATGTAGTGGGAGTTGTTAGCAAGTTCATGTTTGATTTAAGAAGGGAGAATTGGGAAGCTATAAAGTGTCTCCTAAGATATCTGAAAGGAACTTCAAGTATGGCACTTTGTCTTAAAAGGAGCAACATTACTCTAATGTAGATTTATGAGGTTATTTGGATAGTAGGAAGAACACCACTACTTATCTTTTCACTCTGGGTAGTACTACTATGAGTTGGATGTCTCAACTTCAAAAGAGTGTTGCTTTCTTAACCATAAAAGTAGAATATATGGATATATCAAAAGTTGGAAAGGAGATGATTTGGTTGAAGGGTCTTCTAAGAGAGTTGGATAAGACACAGGATAGTAGCAAGCTTTTCAGTGATAGTTAGAGTGTCATACATCTAGCTAGAGATCTAGTTTTTCATTCCAAATCTCAAAATATTTAGTTGAGGTATCATCATATTCGTGGGTTCATAGATGATGGTACATTACTGCTAAGGAAGATTCCTAGGTCAAAGAACCTTACAGACATGTTGACCAAGGTAGTTACCACTGCTAAGCTGAGGCTCTACATGACCTTAGTACACCTCCATGGTTAGTGATGAGGAGGTGTCACACTAGGAGTTGGTGATGTACATGGGAGAATTAAGGTTGCAAGAATTTTTTTTCTTTAGATCAATCTCCAAGTGGGATATTGTTGGAGTTATGTGGTGACTGATCTGGATTATTGGGTCATGGGCTAGTTTTGATTATGGATGATTTCTTGATGCATATTTGTGTAACATTCCAAAACTCTCTTGTAACTATAATCTACAAAATATTTAATGAAACTCTAGTACAGCTATGAATATGAGGCAATCCTACTAAACCACAAAAATTTTGTGTTCTATATATGCTTATTTTTCCTATTCTTGTTGTTTTTTTTTTTTTTTTGCTTAATTCATTTCCTAACACCCCCATCCATCCATGCTACCCAATGTGAAAGAGGCCTCTCCCAATGTGGATCCACCAAATCCTAATTTTTTGAGCACTTTCAACTAGATTCAGTGAGGCTTCAAGGGTGTCGGCGTTGACTGGAAGGATTCTAGGTCATGTGAGCCTACTTTGGGTGTCAGATTTGGGCTAGATGGGAATTGAGGGATAAGCATGGATGTTACCCCCCCTTGCTCCATGTTGAGTTCCATGATGGGTAGTGTTTCTCCATCGTGGGAACCCATAACATCAAGTTTTAATAAGATCTAACCACCTTTTAGAGCTAGGGGTTGTATGAGATAGGTTACAACTACCAAAAATGGTAAGGGAGTTAGTTTTTATGTTTTTAAAATATGGGAGGGATGCCTCCATGTTGGATCCATGATACCCAGTGTGGATACATGGGATTTTAAGGCTTAAACATTATTTTGGATGTTCCAAGGGATCAAAACACTAACATTGATGGAGTTTTCAAGCTTGCAACACCTTGCATCATAGGCATATGGTGGAGTCCATTTTCAAAAAATAAATTTTTTAAAAAATTACAATTATTTACCACCATTCCCAACATGGAAAAGACTTCTTCCCCCCACCCATCCTTTCACTTAAGTGCACTTTGAGTTTCAGTGCATAGAATTGGCAATAGGGGCATGAGAGTAGGCGTTTAGGTTTTGATTTGGTTTTTAAGGCTAAATCTGCTTCAAACCCATACTACAACTCTCATTCAACACACAACACACTGGAGAGGAATTTTAGTATAGGTTTTTTCTGCACAACACTTCTCATTCTCAATGTGGAAGCATAGATCGCCTTCCTATCCAGCATAGAGGCTTCATCCCTTCTAGTTTCCAATCTTTCTTAGCATTGGTGTAGCAAAGATGAAGCAACATGGAGGAAAAAGAAAAAATCATAGGATTTAGAAGGTAGATGAGGCTAAAAGGAAAATCTCTAGATTGACAAGGCCAATTTTAGTCCAAGTGTCTTCTATGGCCACTTCAAGGTAAGTCATTCTTAGTCATTTTCTTGAGTTTCCTAGCTTCTTCTTTTTTTTTTTTGCAGTTTTCCTAGGTAGGATGAGGCCATTTTTCTTAGATCTATGCTAATGAAATGGGTAGAATGATATTATAATAAGATTCCACTATATTTTGGATTTTTCTACATAGATCTAAGGCCATTTTTTTATTCAGGCTTTCATAGATTTCATTTTAAAAATTAGGTTTATTGTTTTATGTGATTTTTTCATCAATTTGGGGACTAAGCCATTTTTTTGAAATCTAGGCCTTAATATTCATCAAAATTAAATTTTGACAAAATCTCATCCCCTATGTTAATGGTTTTAACATGTATTTAAGGTTTCATGCCTATTTTGGCTTTGGTTCACGGTGAAATTAAATTAGGTTTTATGCATTTCATGTGTTTTTAATGCTTTTGATGAAAAAAGGAATCAAAATTATGAATCTTTTATGAAGAAAAAATCTTAATATTTTTGTAATATAAGGTTATGGGCTTTTAGTGCTATGCTTATGCTTTCCATTAACTTTCATATCATCTAATTTGAATTCGTAATAATGAAGTTATGGCTATTTTAGTTAGGTTGTGTAGTTGGATTTTTGTGCTATTTTTTAGATTGTCATGCAAACCTATGAATTTTTTCCAAAGAAACAGTAAGACTTTTGGATATTTCTTTGGTCATGTCTACATAGATCTTAGCTTAAGCCTTTCAAAAGAGCAAATTCACTTTTTTTGGAGTTAGAATGAAGTTTTTACAAATTTTTCATTGAACTCACACAAGAAAAGGGTTTTCTCATAATGGCTAGGTTACTGCTTAGTTTTTTGTGTTTTCTACTAAAATAGTTGAAGTTCATGATTGTGTTGGTTATGGTTGAAACGTTCAAGATTTTAGGATTCTTTCTATGAGGAATCTCTAAAATTGGAGTACAAATGAATTTCTTATGAATTTTTTGCTACAATTGTGAGATTTAAGGATTTTTTGTTGATTGTCAAGTTACTACTATGTTTAACCTATTTTCTATCTAATTCTCTTATAATTTTCATAGTTTCTCATCATGGCTATGTAGATCATGATTTCAGGATTCCAATGGTATTAGAATCATTGAATTCATGGCTACAGTTACTTTTTGACAAATTTTCCCACATGGTCATGCACGTAGAGGCTTTTATTGGTTGTAACAAGAAACCCCTTGGACATGGACAGCATGGACATGCTTAGAAATTTTTGTTGCCAATATTCCATGATCTTTGGGATGTATAAAGTTGGTTTCATAAGAAATTTTACTATCTTTAGTGATGCTCTTTCTAAGGTCATTCCTATGTTTTTGACATTTTCTATGTTGATCCATAGTTTGAACTAAGGCATAATTTGGTTGTGATGTTTTCGCTATGGAGGTTGTAACATGGTTGCTATCAAATATCTATAAAAATTTTTAAAAAAACTTTAGAGTTTTTTACAAGGGCTAATTTCACCCCCAACTAAGATGTTTTTTTGTAAAATTCATAAGAAAATTATAAGTGTTGAGACATAGTTCTAGCAATGTTTTTTTTCCCCCATGCAGGGCCCTACTAAAACCTGTAGTTATTGTGGTCAAGTTGGTTGGCATTCTATGTTGCATCAGCCAACCTAATGCAAACACATATTTTTCTAATTTGACCTTAGAGAGGGGCTCTCTATGGTTCTAACTAGGGCCAAGGAAATTCCTTACCTACATCCTGTAGAACATTAGTGTGATGTTATGATCACACTTGTCTATGGATGTGGATAGGGTCATAGTGAAGACACTAATGCCTTAGGCATCTAGTCATATCACTAGGTTCATAACTAATGATTTTTTTCCCCATGTGATACAAGAGGTAGTAGACCTCTTCGGCACATGATACCTTGCAAAGATCAAGAATATGCTAAAGTATCATCACTATAATATTGACAATACTCTGATGGTGGTGCAGAGAGTCCACATGTTGTTTCAAAACCCTCTTGGCACTATGTATCATCTACAGGGGTAAGCATGGTTGTCACAGTGTTTTGATATGTTTGGCTTTGCTGGATAAGCTACCTTTCCTAACTTGTTAGTTTTATGAACTTTTTGTAGGTAGAAGATCAATGATCAAGGCTTGATCACTAATGATCAAACCTTGGTGATGGCTCAAATCAACTTAGATGTATTTATCAAGGTTTCCATGATTAGAACCATTGTGTATGAATAGTTAAAAGGGTGATTTGATAGATACACCAAGGATTTCAACCCTATCTACAAGAACTATGTGGCCAACAAGATGGTACATAGCTAGTGGGTGGGCTCAAAGAGCATCCAAGATCAAACCTTTGCTATTGGAACCTCTACATAAAATACACTAAGCAACAAGGAGAAAGGTAAACACATGGGTTGTAATGGCTATGTTTTTGCTATTACTAAGGTTTTTAAGTGTTCTACTATTTTAACTAGTTGTTAGACATACCTATGCCAATGCTAAACTCTTGTTACCTTGCAAGACCTTCCACCTTTGCTAATGTTACCTTGTCAGTTTTAGGACATCATGAGGATACCCTCATCCTAAAATTTGATGAGGTGATACCAACACAAGAGTGGTTGATGGGATAGGTACCAAGGTACATCCTAGCAAACGTTGAACATGCAAGTTTACTTGATGTATTCATGACACCTATCCCTTCCATCCCTACTACAAAGAAGTTGAACATCATTGACTCCTTTGATGTAGAAGCCAATCATCTTAGCATCATATTCTAAGATGCACCAATTACCATACCCATTGATAAGGTCACCTTTTGTAACTTGTTCAATGTTCCTGCTAATGGGACAAAATTTGCCACCAGAATAGTGAAGGAAGCGAATCATCGTGAGGAAGTTTTGGAGTGGTTTGGTGCTAGTAAGGGCCACTCCAAGCTTTTCATGGATGACTTCATGAATCTCAAAGAAAATGCATCTTATCCTTTGTTCCAATCTAGTGCATTTCCTAAACTATTATCACAAAATAAGGTAATTAGCATTGCATAGGAGTGGACCTTTAAGAAGGTCCTAACAGAGGTTACTAGATTCAACTAGGTGGCTTCCTTAGCTAATGGGCTTTAAGAGGAGATTCTCAAACTCCATGATGATACCTCTACCATAATCCACATGAATTTTGCATTCTTTATAGGTTATTTGAAGACGTTTGTAGAGTTCTTGGTGGTGTGGAGGAATGGGCAATGGATGGTTCATGACCTAGACTAGCTTTATAGGCCTTAGATAAAGCACATCTATCAAACCATGTAGGCCCAAAACCCACTTGATGAGATGGATGAGGAACTTTCTATTACCACAAAGGATCTTGATGGTATGCAATGTGAATCCCTTAACAAAAAATGGGATGAGCCCTTGATAGTTTTAGCACATTTCTTGATGGCTCAATGGTTACATACCAAGGTTAAAGGCGTAGCTAGGGCTAAGCTTAATATATTCTCAAAGGAAGCACAACTAGCATTGGAGAAACCCAATTAGAAGAAGCTCAGGTTTAAGCTTAAAAAGTCACATCAGGTAGTCATAGGTATATTTTATCTATGTTTTGATTATTCTATGTTTTAAGACTTATAACTATGTTATGGATTCATGTACTAATCAAATTTTTATATGCTATGGTTGTATATAATCGTTGGGACATGATAGCCCACGCGTTCATGAAGGATCAAGTGTAGAGTTGTGCATCCACTACAATGGAGAAAACACAAAGACATGTAGAGAAGGCACTCTTATACGAACATGAGGCTAAATGGTCAGCCAACATAGATATAAATGATCTAGGCATCTTGTTCATTGAGGTAGTGCCAAGTGCATCCCCCATCATCATCCTAGAGGAAGAGGAGGAGGAGGAGCCAAGTATGCACATGTCTTAATGCTTCTCATTATATCCTATGATTTTAGATTTGGTTTTCATTCAAACCATTCAAGGATTAATATGCTTATGGTAGTTCTTAAGCCACCAGCAAAGGTCCCTATCCCTATGTTTCATACAAAACCTTAGGTAGAGATCCTGGACAAGATGGACTTCATACGTAGGATGGCTAAGGACATCATCAACCAATTGCAACAAGTTGCACCCAAGATAGGTAAGAAATTTGTTTTCTATGCCTTAGTCATTTTTCTATGTTATAGGTTATGTTTATGTTACAACTATCTTAGGTTGCAAACTATGTTTATGATTGTATTTTATGGTTATGTTTTATGTGTAGTATCATCTGTAGAGTGGGACCCTAGCTAAGGAATGGAGTTAGACTCCTTGCCAAAGCTTCCCTTTGATGTATAGAGTGTACCATCAAAGTTCTATGAAATTGCTACTGATCTTGCAATATCATGCACAAAAACTACATGGGAGATGGAGAGGTCCAATGAATTCCTATGTGAGTAGGTTTTGGCCTTGAGAAAGGAGACTCAATGGTAGGCTATGATGATCAGGGAACTCAAGGAATGCAAGGCCTTTGTGGAGGTCCAACTGGATAACTTAGAGAATTTGCATACCAAAGAGATCACATGGCCCCACTACTAGAATGGCATCCATAACAAGGTGTCACTTTCACAGGAGATGGCAAAGCAATGGATCCAAATGGATCTCATCTTCCAAAAGGTCAAGTATTAGAAAGACCACAATGCATGGGTCCTAGAGTGGGGTAACACATAAAAGGACCAAAATGGATAGTATAAGGCTAATCAGGGGGCCTACTTATAGTGGTTCAAAGAAGAGTTAATTAAATGGTGCAAGAGAGTTATTCATTCAAGGGATTCAAGTAGAGAATGCCTACTAGATCTTTGAGAGCATTGTCCTAGTGGAAACGTTTCCTACTCATTAGATCACCACTATTTCAGGAAAGACTTTTTCAGCTACCATCACTAAGGAATTGCCTACTTGTACTTAGGTAGACAAAACTAACATCCTCATAGGCATTGATCTTATGGATATTGATTGGGCCAATATGATGGTAGAACAAATTGTCCATCATTTGAAGAATGGTCTTCAGCATCTACCCTTAGAGGTTATGGAGTTGGATTCCCCATAGGTTTGATATATCCTATATTTTAGTTTTATTTTTGTTCTTATTTAAGTTATAGTTTTCATTATTTGTTACTAACTAGTTTTGTGTTGTTGCATTTTAGGCATCAAAAGACATCAGTGGCCCTAGCGATGAGGATGGGAATGACTCATTAGTTCCTCCTTTGGATGCCCCTTAGCATCCTTCATCTACCTACTTCAACTTATTGGTGACATGATTTTTATTTTTGTTAATGGCTAATATTAGCCAAGACTATGTTATGAATGATTATTATTATAATTTTTTGGACATTTTGCCACATAGTGTAGCTATAGCTATGTATGTAATGAACATTTTAAATTTAAATTTTGATTTCAATTTTGGCTATATATTGTTCTAGTGATATAAACATTGTAAGTGGGAAATCTTGGCTATAAAGTTAAATAGCTAAATGACTCAATTATAGGCTAAAAGTAAATAGGATAGAAAATATGCTTGCTAGTTTTAGGCCATGTCGAGCATGGGTTCTTTAAATACTTTGTTAGTTTTAAGCCATGGTAGGCCATGTTACACTACTAGTTTGAGGCCACAAAGGGCTATCAATGTGTTTGCACTGCCAATTTTAGGCCATCGTGGGCCATCATCGAAAAGAAACTCATATTTTTTGGTGATTTTCTATTTTAAAGTTTTTTATAAGTTTTCTAGTTTTAAAGGAAAAAGCTTTAATGCAAATAAAATAAAATTTCTAAGTTACTTGCATAAAAGACAAATGCACAAAAATATACAATAGGTTAACAAAGAAAATTTAGGCTAAAAGCCATTAGTACATATGATTACATGGTCATGAATGCATGTGGTGAAAGGATCAAGGTGTACACATCACTTGTGCAGATTTTTTTTCTAACCTTGGAAAGGTTAGGAAATGTGTAAGGCCTATTTTGCATAATTTTATACTCACCATCCCTTTCACTACTAATGTTAAAAGGGAGTTTGTTCCATAACACATCTAGTTATCTATCATTTTCATTATTAACTTTCTCCTCTCTCTCAGGCTACTTGAATTTATGGCTAGAAGTTTCTTCTTGAAACTCCAATTTAGAACCCTTCCATACATCTACATTGTTGATCACTATGACAACCACATCATCACCATGAATGATGATTTCACCTTTCTTGTAAGCAAGATGAATCTCTTGGTGGATGGATAAGGATACAACTTGTAAGTGAGCCAACCAAGGTCATCTAAGTATTAGGTTAAAACTTGGCATTTCCTCTACCACCAAGAAATTAGTGATTATGGAGAATTGCTCCCTTACCACAAAGTTTAAGGAGATTAACCCCTTGATAGTAACCCATGACTTGTTAAAGGACTTAAGAGCTATGATTGTTATATGTTTTATGTACTCTATCAAGCCTAAGTATTAAAATATGGTGCATGGGATAATGTTAGTTCCATCCCAATCATCTACATGCACTCAATGCACCTTAAACTGCCCCACTCAAATTATAATGGAAATAGAAGGCTTAGTTACTTCACCATTTTGTAGGCTAACCTTGATTTTTCTATCACAAAACACTAAAAATGTTGACTTCATCTCCCTTGATGAAGAAAGAATAATTACCACATGGATGGATTCCTCATTAGTAGAGATGTCCTCACTAACAAGGATAGAAGTCAACATTTTCACTAGTGCTTCATGATGTGTAGTAAAAGTCATAATCAAGTCATATAGGCTCAAACTTGTGTTTTCCTATTTGAGGAACTACTTGACTTATTCCATTACACTTAGAAAGTTCTTATTGTTGGCCATGGGCTTGTTGCCTTGGTTTTCCTTCACTTCCTCCATGCACTCTAAAATGTGTACCTCTACCTTAGGTGATTGTTTGTTTTCCTCTTTCTTATTCTCTTGGCATTTACATTCCTCCCGTTGTTTGCTTGTAAAAGTAGCTTGGGTTGTAGAAGTCATGGACACTAAGGATATGGAAGTGGGCTTTGGTAGGCCCACTTCCTACCATGACATGGATTTCTATTCATTGTTGCTATTGGGCTTCTACTTAGGCTTCTTCTTGTACTTGGTTGAGGCTTTTTAGTTATCATTTGTTGGTTGTGAGGAAGAGGCTATCGCAATAGCTACCATGGGGGGTCACTGCACAATCATGAGGGCTTGTTGGATTGTAGTGCATTGGGGCACCTTGATGACCAAAGGTTCACTTAGAGGCATTTATGATGGTACTCTTACAACATAAGGGAGTCTTCAGCTGGTTTCATTGTGAGAGGGTACCTGATGAGACCTGAATTGCTCATAGTGCTGGCGGTCGCCTTAAGGCACCCACGTTAAGGCACCCATGTTAAGGCACCCACGTTGTATCATGGGTCGCGTTGTATCATGTGCCGCGATGTATCATGGGCCACGATATCGCGTATGCGATATTAGTGTGGTAGTCTCGCATACGCGATATCGCGTCTTCCTCGCGATATCGCGTACGCGATATCGCAGCCAGCCGCAATTCCTATAAATAAGAGGCGGCTCTCCCTCATTTCACATCCCAGTTTTAGTGTAGCGAAGC
>MNCI01009412.1:1239478-1292456 GCA_015680685.1 Gnetum montanum
TCTGCGCTTGGTAATCCCAGTGGCGTACCTAGGCCTATGCTTGGTAGTCCCAGTGGCAGTCGTGCACGAAGTCCAAGATGTGTACGGTTGATCAAGGAATCGGTTGCTCGTCGCACTTAGGCTAGATTAGATTTTCTTTACCCTTTCCTCTTAGCTTAGAATTAGTTAATATTATTTTTCACTGCCATCAGGAGTAGCATTAGATTAGAACACATCATACACCTCATCTAGACTAAACCATACGTGACATATGCAAAACTAGTCTAGATGGGAAGACAGTGAACTGCGACCTAAGGCTAACTATCTAGATACCACAACTAGTCCATCTGTGGAGTTCGACCGGATCGCGTGTGCGACGCTCGTTTCGTATGGTTGAGTGTAGGGGTACCTCGCCACTCATCAGTACCCAAATCACAAATGGTTCCCTCACAGGTCTCCTATTATCATCGATCTTAAACACTAATATAACATATAGACTATTATTAGCATTCAACAGGTCCTTATACACCTACATTGACTAATTCTATGGTCAAAATAAGTTGGATCCATCTAGAACTAGCTCTTCCCTATCTATCATTTTTTGCATGTCATCCTTCAGTGTGAGGCAGAAGTCTATGTCATGACTAGGTAATTGGTGATAGTGGCAACAACAATCTAGCTTAAAGTACCTAGGCAACTGAGGGTCATCCTTTGTTGCTCAAGTAGTATCTTTGGCTATATTGCATAGTCGAAGCTCTGGCAGTTTGATCCCTCCAGAGTTAGAATTTTCCCATNTTCATGCTTCTTTCAAGTGGCTTTGGTCATTTTCTTATATTGCATATGCTCACTCTTCAATAGTTGATCTAGTAGTTTGCATAGCTTCAAGGGTAAGCTAGTGTACTTGCTATGGTCATTCCGTTTAAAGTTTGGCCTAAGAGTAGTTGATGTAGTGGCCCCATAGGTTGATGGTTGTTTGTCTCAGTAGTTAGCAAGGTCCTTGGATTAATTTTTTCTTGGTCCCTAGTTAGTAATTTTGGTTTCCTTGACTACTATCACTATAGCTACATTGTTTTATTTACCTTTCTCTTTATCCCTCTATGTGTGTTTTTTTTTGTATGCCATGTAAGCAAGATCATGGCTAGTTTTCACAAAGTTCTCTATGTGTTTGGTTTGGGAGAAATCTTGACTAAGTAACTATGGGTCAAGGTAATACATCTTGGACTTAATAAATTCATTAAGAACCCCCTTGAATATATCTAGAAAGGTGGGTTTTGGCTATAGGCTCTAGTATTCTGTTGAGCAGACCATTCCATCATTAGATGAACTTTTGCATTAGTTTGAGGGGTCCTTGCTTGACCTTCATTAGTTGGTAAAGTGTAGTGTCAAGCTTCAAGTTATACCTAAATTAGTTAGGAAACTACACTATTAAGTCTTCAAGAGAGAATATAGATTCTCTCAGTAAGGTATGGTACCAATTAAGTGCTTCCCTTGTCAAAGACATAAGGAAGATCCTCATAATGGTGTGTGGCCATGGTTGCAATAGCAAGCATTCAAAGCAGAAAGTAATAAGATAAGCATTGGAATCACCTTCTCTATAGTACTTGCTAAATTAAGGGATGGGAACACCATGAAGAAGTGTCAAGGGTGGGATTGTGATACACTTTTCAACTATGAGATTTGCACAAATGGTTGTAGCATTTTTTGGGAGGCTTGTGGCCTTGGTATTGGTTGTTGCAACAAAGGGAGAGGTTGCATTATATCTATAGTCAATGGACCAAACAAGGAGAAAGATGTTTATGTAAGTATCTAGGGAACAAATGGAACAAAAGGCATATGTGACCTCTGGGTTGCTTAGGGTCCCATGGTGAACCCCACTTATTTTATCAATGCATTTGTGAAGGTGACAACCACTATCAATGTCCACACAAATTGAGGCTATGTGGCAAATGACATGTAGAAATGAAATGTGGTGGGCTTCAGCACCAATTGTGTTTGATGTGCAACAATGACCAATGTGGGACTAATGATTATTAGGTAGTAAGGGATAGAAGATGGCAACACCTGGTCCAGGGAGAAAACAAAGAGGGTAGAGAAAGGCACTATGGCCATGGAGGATGTTTGTTGAAACAATGGACCTAAGATGTTTTTGGGCTTGGATTTTGCCTAACCACATTCTTCTTCTCCTCTTGCTCCTTCAAGCTATGCTTTTCAATCTCTTCAACCATCTCAATAAACTAAGATAGGATTCAAGCATAGGTGTTGTTGAGGGGAATTTCATCATATGGGGAAGGGATGTATTCCTTCCCATCTCAATGTATGAGTTCAAATTCTCTTTTTGCTTCTACTTCCACATATGAAATCAGCATGCTACCCTATATTTTGGCACAAATGTAATTATAGAAATCCTCATGTATGATCAAAAATTTAGGAGTTCACCTCCTAAGCCTTAAAAACTATCTACACTCAATGATAGTAGGGCCCTTTAAATCCTATACTCTCATGGCTTGTTCGTTGGATCCATTGTCAGTGAATTTGAAAGACAACTTGGTCAACTATTCGAAAGACATGGTTGTGATGCTAAAAAATGCTTGGGATAGGTTATAAATGATGGAAGAAAAGAGTAAATTCAAGAAACTAAAATTTAAAAATGACTAAAAGAAGAAAAAATGACTAAAAACAAGCTAATTAATAGAAATAGTAAGTGGGGGTTAAGGGAGGTACATCCCTTTGCTAAAAATATAAAGCTAGGAAGAGATGGTATCAAACCTCACCCATGCTAGGTTTCTAGCTACTTCTAGGCTGAGTGTAGCAAGGAGGAAGGAAGAGGATGAGATGAGGAGTTCTCACACCTTCCTAGCCAACGTTGGTAAAGGGGGGATTTCGAACCAAAGTTGCCAATTTTCTCAGCTAGGAAGGAGGGATGGTGTTTTGGTCGTCGAAACCACCAATGCTAAAAACTTAGGAAAATGTTGACTACCAAGGTAAATTGTGTCAACTCTAGCCTTAGGCTTTAAAATTCATAACCAGTGTTGTGAAAATTTAAAGCCCAATGACTTACAACTATCACGCTGAGGCTTTTGTTGCAGGGGTGTAAGTGGTAGTGTTGATTACTAAGAGGGTTTCAAAGATGTTTTGCTGCAAAAATTGAAAATTTTCAAATGGAAGGTAAAATTGCCAATGGGGCAAATAGATTTTGACAAAGAAATTAGGTAGAGCACTTCTTCTAGCACCAAAAAATTGTTGCAAGTGGAATATTTGATCACTGAAAAACCAAAAGTCCTAGTGTAGTAGCCTCAACCCAAAATGCCTAGGGCCTCCAACAAAATTAGGATTTAGGGCACCCTGGACCATCCAGTAGATCACCTAGGGACTTATAGAATGTAAAATATGGGTAGTAAAAATAAAAATTTAAAAATTCTAAATCTAGAAAATAGAAAGCAAATATGAATTGCACACAAAACTAAAACTTTAAAATTTTATTAAAAAATAAAGAATAAGTTTAAGGGATGTGTACAAATAATTCCTATGAAAAAGCAATAGGGGATTCATGAAGGTGCGGGTTCAAAGTCCATTGAAGCTAATATAATCCACTCCATGATCCAGATGTTCAACCACTCCTGATGTTATCAAATCTCCTCTACTACTAATTCAGATCTACAACATTGGCTACTGTTGGGGGGTTGAGAAGGGTGAATGATTTTCCTACCAAAGTGCTCTACACTAGGAGTTGAAGATCCTAGGAATGCAACATGGAGACCAAAAGCTCACAAATCTCAAGGGGATAATGGGTGTTATAGGGTCATAGGGGGATTACATGTTGAGGGGCATTAGAGAAGCTACATTTTTGCAAGTGTGCAAGAGCTCTTAGATGTTGAAAAATGCCAAAGCATGTGAATGAAAAAATTATGGAACCTCAAAATGATGTTTGAGGTTTATTTTTATAGATTTTTTGTCATGATTGGTGCTATGAATCCGCCTAAATAACTCACAAATTGGTTGCAAAGTGCTGCAAATTTCTACTATGTACAGGTGAGATGGATACCCAATTTGGATGGTTACTATGTATGGAATGTTCCAAAATCCCAGGGCCATTCAGTTTACTATATTAGTAATGAGGGAACACCATCTACGCTAGCTTTTATCTTCTACGTTGGGTGTTCTAACATCCTCACTAGAGTGCACAGAAAACACTGAAGTCAATGAAGTGTTGAAATCTGGTTCATGTTGCTTCTACATTAGAGGCATGTAGTTTCCATCCTCACTAGTTTGACTACTTGATTGACAAAAGAATTCTAAATACATGGTGGGTGCATGTGTATTTACATGCAAAAAAAACACATTGTGTCAATGCATATGTGTCAACATGTCCATGCATGCATCAATAGGATCACATCAATGGGGCTACATCAACACATGCCCATCAATGTAGCTATGATGTAGCATCTATGATGTAGTAACTAATTGAGATGCACCTAATAGGGATGCTACAACATAGATGCGATGTAGTATCTAAGACATAGCATCTACAATATCTTAGCCAACTAATACTTCATCACAAGTCTTAGTTATGGTTTAATAGTTTACAAAATATTCATTTATTTATGAATAGAAAATAAAACCTTGATTTTTTTAAGAATAAGTGAATCATTAAATATTTTTTTTAATGTCTTCGCCACCTATGCTTGTCCATTGGCCATCATCTTCAACATCTTGGCATCAATTACTCTATTTTTCCTCTTTATCGAAGCTAAGATAACTTTCAATAAATATTTTGAAATTTTAATATTTCTTTAAATTTTGGGGTTAGCTCTTTTGCTTAGTTGATATTAGATTTCTCTTTTTTTTTTCATAGCTAGGTTTTATTTTTTTCATAATATAATTAGTATTAGTTTAAGGACATTATGATATATTCTTAAAATTAAAATTTTTCATTTTATATAGAAGTATTATTATCAAGCTTAGCATAATGATGAACCTTTTCCGAACTTCAATATTTATATGAGAGCTTCAATTATTTCATTAGGATAATAAGACAAGAAGCTAATAACTATTAATATTTTCTCATATTCTCTCTATATTAACAAAAAATCCATCCTAAAAAATAGGATAGTCAACTATATGTTTCTTCTTAAATTTATCATATAAAACCTTCAAATGATCTACAAAAATATTAATAACATACTTCACAAGAGAAAAGAAGGATTTGAAGCATACCATTCTTGGCCATGTATAAAACCATAATTATAAGTAAATCACTTTTTCACATTTATCTTACTTGATCTTGATCCCAATGCTAATTATACTCTGCAAGTCTTTTGGATTTATTATGCTAATAATAATCATCCCTACATTTAGGTTCAAATACTATCAATTTTTATTTTGTTAAAAGAAATCTTTCAATAACGTATAGATTACTTACATGACAAATAGTTTCTACACTAACTTTTATAAATAGAAGCAATTATTCATAATTTACTATTCATAATAATACTTTATTAAACATATTTTTTACTATTATTTTTCTCAACAAGCTTGGCAATGCTATTTTCCAATTTCTAAATTTCAAAAGTAATAGAATTCTTCTCCTTAATTTTACTTATGTTATTTATGCAAAAACAATAAATAACTATGCTATATAAGATTTTAATTGTAGAAGTGTAGAATTGTAAGAATCATGATTTTAAAAGATTTTTAATTATGAAAGCAGTTTTAAAAAGTTTTAAGAATTATATGGAAATCATGATAGGTAAAACTATAATTATAGATTTCTTATAAATATTCTACATAAAAAGTATTATAATTAAGTTTAAAAGTAAAATTGATTATGGAATAGATTTTTGTCATTGTTTTTATTTATTAATAATACTAATAGTGATATTTTATTATATCCATCTAGACTCAAATGATCAATTAAATAAATGAACTTGTGCAAAGTACATTAATAGCAATAAGTCTTGAGTATAATAGATGTGTCCAATGTTCATGGAATTTGAACATATATTCCATATAATTTTCTAGAACTAACACTAATAGCTTGAATAGCTCATAAAACATTAACTAGATATTTCTTAATCTTTTCTAAAAAAAATTATCTTGTAATATTTTTATAATACATGTTCTCCATCTTCTAAAACTTGTATTAAACATAGTCAGAATATTCTATCTTCATGATAGACATTGTTCCATCTTCTAGTTTCAAATTGAAGATGGTGCAATCCCCTTCTTGCTCTACAAATTAGTGCTCTCATGAATATTAAACTTTTTAGATATAAATAATTGACTTCATCATGTCTTCCATCTCTTATTTTTTGCTAGTAAAATTGAAGTATTTTTTGTATTTGTGACTCATTATTTTGTTTCTTTAAAACTTTCTTTGTAACAAGTTTCCAAGCTTGTTCTAAATTTAGTATTTCATTAATAATATTAATACTTCATTTTTATATCTACAATTACTTTTCATGAAACCACCCTTGTTGTTGAGATTTTGAATGATCTCTTTTGAGACCTTATTTTTATTTTTATTTCTCAAGTAGAATGTTAAGAAATGAGTTAACAAATTAGCTTATAATAAAATTATTACATATGGAACCTAAATTTTCATCTTAAATTTATATAATTGTAACATTAAAAAATTCAGTGCTAGAAAATAAAATATCTCTAATGGAATAGTTTGACTTTGGATCTCATGGGCCTTGAGAAAGGAATTTGAGGCCCCATGGATAGTCTTGTCGATCATCCAAGGACTTAGAAATTATAAAATAGTGTAAATGAATTTAATAAAAATGAGGATTTGATCAAAGAGAAACAAAAAATAAACTTACGCAAAACAAATGAAATGCAAATTTTATTAGAGTAATAAACTATTGCAATTACAAAGTTTAGGAGAAAGTAAAAGTTTATGTGCCCAGAGTGCACAAAGAGCTATATGGGAGATGCTTGTAGTCTGGTGAAATCGGCAAAGTGTGTCCTACAACCAACTTCATGATCTAGATGCTCTAACATTCCACTTCCAAGGGTCCTCATTGGTTCTCTTGTACTAGATCTACTTTGTTGGTGTTGAAAATGGTGGATGGTTGTTGGACTTTTGGTTGATCTATAATGCTTAGAGTGTCTTTATGCTTAGCCAAATGAAATTTTTCCAAAAGTCTATGTGAAGTGATCATCTTTAATTTTTATAGGTCATTGAAGCTTGGTACGTTGTTGCAAATTTCTGCCATGATTGCTGACAGATTGCCACAAATTTCTGACATTGCAAGCCATCATACTTAGTGTATCTCTTCATTTTGGCATGTTTGATGCATGAAGGCCATCAAAGATATGTTGGGTCCCATAAAAAGTATGTTGTCTTAAAATGATACACTAGCTTCACCATAAGTACGTTGGCCCTACAAAGATATGCAAGGTCCCATAGAAAATACATTGGCCTTATCATGAAAATTAAAGTCTAAAAATTTATACACTGGCTGCAAGTGGTTCCAGTATATAAATTGCTATGAGCAATATGGAAACCATCAAAAACCTAAATTTGGTGATTTCCAAGGCATTTTCAAACTTCCCAAGCCTATACACATGCCTAATATAAATTTTTTCACTTGGGAAGTAGGCCAATAATAACCTATGCTGCATTTTTTTCACCTTAATAATTAGAGTATGTGAGACTACAACTTCTAAATTACAAACATCAAGTTTTATGATAAGATCCTACCTCAAACTCAATGATGAACATTACAATGCTAAATGCTAGAAAAATAAGTTGCAACATGAATTTTCTTCGTGATGTTTCACTAGTTCCTCTTGGTTGATGTTTTGAGGATTGACCTAAGAGACATTAAAGAATGCAAAACATCACCATAGGCCCATCACCAATATTTCCTCTCTATGCTTTATTTTGTAGATGTCAAATCATGTCAAAGAGTTCTTGTGATGGTAAAGATATGGTTATGATTAGATTATATACGACAAAGTCTATATTTTATTACAAGGGATTGGTCACAAGGGTTAACAATGAATTCCACATGTTGAAAACATGGTTACAATATGGCAGTGACATGGTTGTTGATTGGTATAGTCTTTGTGCTTTGTGCTTCAAAGTTTTGAGCACTTGGTAATGTTTTTGAGGAATCAACACTCCACACCAAGGCTTCTATAGCCATTAGGCTCCTCCCTTTGTTCATGTGGATCTATTGATTTGACTTTTAGGCTTCATTGGCCTCTCAACTTCTTGGTAATTTTCTTATCCTCCTCTTTTTTTATGGGGTGAAATCTTCATTGGGTTTTATTACTAGGGCCAAACTCAATTTGGTTTTCTCATTGAATGAGATGTGTTACATCCAATGAGATTGATGGTGGATCATGACAAAGGAGATGTCATATGACCATGATGTATGAATGTCAAATGTAGGTCATCATTATTATTTAGAATAAGGAAGGTCATAATTAGGCTATGAGATTGTGGCTCAAGGAAGGGTAACGAGTGATATAAATCAAGCACTCTTGGTATGGCAAGATAAGCTAATCAAATCTCATGCATCAAGGTGACATGATAACTTGTTTTTGTGATGAGTTGCACCTTTGCAATGACTTCTAGGCTTCATCCTGCAAGAAAAACTCCAAGAGAATAAGAAAACAAGACAAAGAAAACATGTTGTTTCAAGACATTGCATAGGACTACATGGGAAAACTAGCAAAACTACAAGCCACCATAGGTTACCATCAGTGCAACATTGAGAGATATTTATGCCATGTGCATCATATTTTACAAACTTTGTAGTTCATTCATTATGCCACATAGAGAGAAAGATTGAGAAAGAGAGAGAGAGAGCATGGAGGCTCACTTGCTATTAGTTGTAAAGGCCATCAATGTCAATTGTTGGTTTACACCTACAAAGAAAATTACATTAGATATAATAAGACTTAAGATAGAAATGGTTGATTGGATTGGCCAATTCATTTCCATCCATGTTTGCCAATATAAACACTCTGCTATCATAGGCTTTGGTGACCAAAAAAGGCCTCTCCCAATTTGTTGAAAACGTGTTTACATGCTCATGAATAGCCTTGATAACCACATATCCTTCCTTGATCTTCTGCTTGTTCAAGTCATGATGATGTTGTTGCTTCTACCTCTCTTGGTATCGATCAATGTAAGAAATCATTTGTACTCATTGCTCTTCCACCAAGTATAGATGGATAATACATAACTCCTTGTTTTTCCCATTGTTCACAATGTCAAATAGAGCTACTCTCAATAATGGAACCTACAATTCAAAAGGAAAAATAGCTTCAAATTCATAAATACGGCTATATGGAGTGACATCAGTTATAGTTCAAAAGGTATTTCTATAGGCCCAAACTACATGGACAAGCTACTCATGCCACTTGCACCTACTGGTATTTAGCATCTTTTAAAGAAAGTTTATGATAACGTTGTTGCAATCTTCAGCTTGTCCATTTGCTAAGGGTAGTACAATGATGAAAAGGAATGTTTAATTATTAGTTCTTAATAAAAGGTTTGCATTTCTTAACTAGTAAACTATGGTCCATTATCTATGACTATGGTTAAAGGTATGCTAAAACAAGCTACTATGTTATCTAGTATGAATCTACAAACTTGCTGAGACATTATATTCCTTAGGGGAATAACTTCAACCCACTTTTTGAAATATTTGGTTGTAGTAATGATAACACTATGCCCCATGGAAGACTTAGGTTTTATACATTGAATAATGTCAAGTCCCCACCATTGAAATGGCCAAGTTATTTGAGTAGTGTGTAACTCAATTGGAGGCACATGTATTAGGTTGCTATGCCATTGACAGGTATCATAAGTTTTATACTTATATAGGCAATAACTTTTCATATATGGCTAATAGTATCCTAATAGTCTAATATTTTTCAGCCATGGCTCTAGATCCTATATGTCCTCCACATACACCTTCATGAACTTGTTCAAGGACTATGTGGGATTTAGTTTTGTTGAAGCATACTAACAATATGTCATAATAAGACCATTGACATAATGTGTTATTGTCTAAAATGACATTTTTCTTTGATCTTTTATGTAAAACATATTTTTTAAAAGTATTTAGCCTTTTTGAAGATTCACCATGCATTATGTAAAACTTGATATCATCACACCACTCCTTCTACGGAGCAATATTAATAGTTACTAAAGAGATGCCTTCAATGTTCTACATGATGGAAATAGCATAGTTCATGAGTAATGAAGGTAACTTGATAAACACATCTAGCATCACATGTAGGGCCAAGGTTACAATGGCATCATCTAATGTATTCTCAGTTTAGGGTATATGTTAAATACCAACATCTGTAAATTGTTGCATTATGTTCTTAATTAGATCACATTATATTTGTAAATACTTTTCTTTACATGAATAAACCTTGGTTACTTCATTAATCATAAGTTATGAATCATCTTTTATCATCAGGTATTTGATTCCTTGGTCATATAATATCATCATTACTATGATTGATCCTTCATACTTCACAATATTGTTGGTACATGGAAACTGAAAATGGTCAATGAAGGGTTGGATTACACTAGAAGGTGAAGTTAAGGTGACAATAGCACTAGACCAATGGGTAGTTGAAGCTCTAATGAATTTCATGATTACCTCATAATCCTTGGACACCTTGTTAACAATGTTTACATGCTCATCAAGGAATTTAGGGTCTATGGCTACATTGTCGTCAACTAGGAAAGTTGTGAACTATGTGGCTATAGCTTGACATTTGGTTGAGGCTTGGGAGATGTAATGTAGGTCAAAATTAGCTATTATGGCCATTCATTATGTTATCTTGCTACTTTTTTAAATATTGATCATTATGGTTCTTAATACATTATCCTTGCATATGGTGTTGAATTGCCTCCTAAAGAGGTAGTGTCTCCATTTCCTCAAGGAGAAGACCAAGGCTAGACAATACTTCTCAACCTTGGTGTATCAAGTCTCATAGGAAATAAACACATGGATTAGGTAGTATACTAGCAACTATACTTCATAATCTCATTTTTAATAAAGTATAGAGGTGATGAATGTGTTAGAGATAGCAAGGTAGATGTGCATGATCATTAGCCATGTTAGATTTGACTATTGTATCATCCATGTAATTGTTAAGTAATCCTAGCATGTAGTCAGTAAATATGTGTGTTATGGATTTTTAATAGGTTTTTCATAGCATTATTTAGACCAAATGGCATCATGGTGTAAGAAAAGACTCCCCAAGGAGTTATGAAATTCATGTAACATTGATGCTTTATGTTAATCCTAACTTGGTTGTATCCCAAGAACCCATGCATGAAGGATAATAAGGCATGCCTAGCCATAGTATTGATGAGTTGGTCAATGCTAGGAAAAGAAAATTTCTCTTTAATGATTACCTTATTTAAGTCTCAAAAATTAATGCAAATACATGTACTTCCATTTTTCTTAGAGACTACCACTATTTTGGACACCCAATCCATGTTGTAGATAGCTCAAATGAAACCATCTTGGTAAAATTTCATGATCTCATCACAAACTACCAAGACTAGATTTGGTATAATTTTGTAAACCTTTTACTTAATTGGCTTAATACTATGGTCAATAATGATATTGTGCTGCACTAGGTGTGGATCAAGACCTAGCATATCTTCATATGACTAAAAGAAGGCGTTAATGTTATCCTAGAGGACCTTGGTGATGTCTTGATTCTACTGAGGTTCAAGTGAGAAACTTAATTTTAGTGTTTTCTTCTCACCATTATGCATTGTGACTAGATCCTTAGCTAGAGAGTCTTCAATGGCATCTCCAAACTCAAGGTCAAGAGTTTTAACTAGGTGTTTAGGCCATTCAAAAAGGGTTTGAGGCTATATGATCAAGTGAGCTCTCAAGCTTAAGATTTATGTATTTGAGGTCAAGGAATCGTAAAACATCACCATGAGATCCACTAAGGATCAAAGGTAAACTTAACTTCTTCCAGATCCCCATACTTCAATCTTGCACATAAACCATAAGCACATTAAGTGATACTTGTGTGATAGAATGATTAAATATTATCTAAGGAATGTAAAATACTTTAGTAATAATGTACAAATGAGTGAAAACATCCTATATCAAAGTTAAAACAAGGTTAAAACATAGTCAACAAAGGTTATAAGGGTAAGCCAAGGCAAATAGGATGAAACAATGGCTAAATAACATAGAATGATGCTAAATGATGGTCAAACAAGTCCAAATGATGGTCAAACCTCATCAAATGATTTCAAGAAATATCAAATCAAGTCATATTGATGTCAAAAAACATCAACTAATGTCAAATGAAGCCAACTAAAGTTTGAAGAATACCAAATGATAGAAAAATGTGGTGGAATAAAACCAAATAATGTAAAAATGATGAAAATGAAGCCAAATGATATGGAAATGAAGGTCAATAATGTGAAACAAAATCAAATCAAGTCAAAACATAGTGGAACAAGGTCAAACTAGGAAAGGTAGGTAACATAGGATAAAACATGATCAATATTGGTCAATCAAGATTACATTGTACCAGTTTTAGGCCTTTGCAGGCCATGGTGGAAGGCTCCAAGTTTGATGGAAGAGTTTGGACACTTGGAAAGGTCATTTTCAGCCTGTTTGAAGGCAAAAAAAAAACCTTTTGTAATAAATACGTTGGCCCTCATACAAAATACATTGGCCAACATATTTATTGTAGGCTCTAGTGTATATTTTTCCAAGCATTGATTTCTAGGATTCATTTTCCCAATTTCAAGGTTCCAATGGCTTGAAATATCAGCACAATGAACTAGAGTGGAAATTCATCCATTTTGATGTTGATTTGATTCCTTGAAGGCCTTGAATGTTTCCAAGAGCTAAAAAATACACTAGCTAGTGTATTAACCACTGATGCCAACATATTGTTATAGGAAAATTAATTTTTTAATGTTTGAAACTTCAAATTTTGGCTTCAGTAGTCTCCTAGGGCAATGTAGGGGTGTCAAGTTGTCAAATAATCATTTTGAGACCAAAAACAAGTCAATGAAAGTGTAATTTGGAGTCCTCTACCTGAAAAACATGTTGGTCAACATTTTTTTTTCCTTAGCCCTAGCATATGTTTCATGCTCAAAATAAGGTCAAGTTGTAGGTGGTTTTAAGTTCTAGGCGTCTAGGGTTCTCCAGTAAAGTTTCAGGTCATTTGGAGTGTCATGAGGTTGTCAAAACTATCATTAGAAAAAAAACTACACTAGCCATCATATTAAATGCTAATGCCAACATATCTTTTATGAAATCTTAACCTTTGAGTAGTTTGGATGATTAATTAGCTTGGTCTTTTAGCTTCTAGGGTCACTAATGTTTATAGCTAGGGCTTAGGCTCAAATCTAAACAAGTGATCCAAGAGGTCATTAGAGACCTGATTTGGCCAATTTTCCTTAAACATGTGTTGGCTAGAATATTTTTGATTGATGCCAGCATATCTTTGGGGGCTTTTATTGATTTTGACCATTTATTTGCTCAATTTTAAAGGCTTGATGATTATTGAAGGCTCCGACTAGGTTTTAGGACTAGAGTGAGGCATTTGAAGGTTGATTCAACTAGTTTATCACTTCTTCTTAGATTTCCTTGGAATTTATACACTAGATAGTATAGTTTTGGTTCATCCTAGTGTATTTCATAGTTTTCAATTAGTTTTGACTTATTTTTAGATTGTCATTTATGATTTCAATGTTACTGAAGGCTCCATGTAGGTGTTAAGGCTACATTTTGTAATTTTAGAGGCTATCAGAGGTCTTATTAGTTTAGTTTATCTACAATATCTCCAAAAATACATTGGATAGTGTATTTTGTGCTCAAACCATTATACTATTGAAGGATAGTTGATTTTTGACATCTTTTGACAAGGTTTTCAAGGTTTTGGAGCTAGTAGATTCTCTAGTTAGGGTTTGGGATCAAGTTTGGCAATTTGGAGATAACTTGGAGGTCTAGTTAATGCAATTCAACATAATTCTTTATAAAACCATGTTGGTCAGCATATCTTTACCTATATCAAGCATATTAATTCTAAGAATTTTTTGTTTGGGGTGCTTTTTGGATGCTTTTGGACAATTGAAATCCTCCTGTACAATGTCCAAGTTTCCAGTTTGGCATGGGGCTTCATTAATCACCATGGGTAAGGATGTATAGCTAGGAGATATACCTTTGTCATGGTTGGATCCTCCAACCCATTCTAATATTTAATTATTTTACTTGGGCATCAATCCCAGCACACTTTTTAAAGAAAGTTTTAATTCCTATTGTATTGGGATTTTTGGTGGTTTATTTGGAAAGTATCTTGTTGGGCCCATCCAAGGTTAAATGGTTCTTTGAAATTAAGAATGAATAAAAATCAATGTATTTATCACTTTTTATATGTGAACATGGAGTTCACTAGATGTTATGTAGGCATTATGGATGTGAAGGTTGCTACACCAATGCATAAGTATAGGAAGGCTACTTCATTGCAAATTTTATGTAAACCATTTTTCTAGCTTAATTCTTGTAGGTAGTGCTTGGAAAACAAGATTTCTAATAATTATTTGGCTCATATTCCATCCATGGCAAGCATACTTTTACCATCCATCATCACACATACAACATAGCTACAAAGGAACCAAGAATTCTATTCCAATCCTATAAAATGTCAAAGAGAAGAGGAGGAACTAGTAAAAATCCAACTTTGAAGGAGGAAAAAACTACTTCTAGAGGAATTTTCTACCTTCCAAGACTATCCATCAGTGAATTCTCTTCTAGTATGACTGCTAATAGCTTTCATTGATTATTTTTTACCAATGTTTAGCCAAAGTATAAAGTGTTTTGCATTGCCTAGGTCTATGTGCTAAAAAAATTTTGGCTTTTATGTGGGTTGAACACTGCATCTAGGTTGTTTCAAAATTTTCATATTGTGATTTTTTCCTTAGTGCCTTTCTATGAAAAATTTCAAATTTTTCTTTAGCCATGCCTATCCGTTTTTTATTGTTTTTTCTCAAAAACTAGTCAAAATTTAAAATTTTGTTGTAAGAATTTGGTACATAATTTTTGATTTTTGAGGCCATATAATTATTATATAGTGTTTAATAGTTGTATGTGTGATTTAATCACTATTTTTAAAGCTATGGTTAATTTTTTATGATTTTTTCTATAGACCATTGCACAATGATTTTTTTTCAGTTTTTACCTATTTTTGCCCTTTACAAACTAGCAATGTTGATACACTTTAGTAACTTTTTTATGAATCTCCTAGCCTCTTAGGAATTTTTGGAGTAGTGTAGAAGGGTTTTTAATAGGTTTTCAAATTTTTGATAATTTTCTCATAATTTTCCTAAAGATTTTGTTGTAGGTGTTTCACTACAAACTAGGTTTTTTTAAAAAAAATCATAGTGATTCTAAGTTGTTTTTTTGATTTCTTCTATGCCTATTGTTGCAATTTTGGAGTAAAATTTTTGTTTAATTATGTATATTTACACTACCTAGACTTAGAAAACATTTTTTTGATAAATTTTTGTCAAGTTTTTCCTATATGAACTATCCCGTACAATTGTAGTTTCAGCTACCAGGCATGCAAGCTTCCTAGCCTGCACTAGAAGTGTTGGTCTACCTTTTGGATTTTATTGGTCATGTTTAAGGTCTCTAATGGTGATTTACATGGTGTGTTTTGGTTCTCAATAGCTATTTAAATTCAAAATTTTTATCTGGATTTCCTTTAATTTTTACTATAGTTGTTTCACTATAAACTAGGATTTGTAGCCAAAATTTCATTCAATTTGAGTTAAAATTTTTATAGCTATTAATGCATAATTAATCATGAGTTAAAATCTGATATATGCTTGTTCTCATTGTTTAATTCTTAATATAAAATTTTTGTAATTTATCATGCATCATGTAATTATGTGATTACCATCAATGTTAATAGGTTACTTGTTTTTTTTTTCTAATTAGTTTTTAGTTGAATTTTTTCTTGTTTTTCATGGTTGTAACTTATGAGTTTAGTTTAATTTTTTATATTAACATTGACAATATGCTTGTTATGTTTTTTTAGAAGTTATTGAATTTTGTTCATGGTCATATAGTGTTTTAACAATTAAATTTTTTGATTATGTAGGGCCTTTTTGAAACCCATCCTGGTGGTTGTTGAACTGGTTGAGCTTCTATGCTATGCAAACATCCTAGGATCAAATAGTTTGCCTTTCTACATGGTCCTAGATCATGGTTCACTTTGGTTCAAGGCTGGGGCAAAGAGTTCTTGGCTTTATTACACAAGAACTTCAATGTGATCTTATGGTCACACTTGACCTCTAACACTATAGTAGTTATTGTGAAGACCTTGGTACCCCATTTCACTAGCCTCATCACCAAGTTCATGGTAGATGATCTTGCCACCCATGTGGAAGGTGACCATCAAGATGGCATGTAGACTTCAGGAACATGCAAGTTCTCCCAAATCTAGGATATGTCTAAGTTGATTCAATACAATCCCAACAACACATTAATGATAGAACACTAAGTCCACACTTTATTTCAAAATCCTCTAGACATTGTCTACCTCTTGCAAGAGTAAGTTTCATCATTATTTTTTGGTTCATCTATTGTTGTCATTAGGCTATTTTTTCTAAGACATTTTTGTTGCATTTGTATGTCATAGGTATAGAGTGCACAATGGAGAATTAATTAAGAGTGATCAAGTCCTACCCTTCGCACATACAACATTAGAGGTCTTTGCACAAGGTTCATCTATAAGACTTGTTATGTTGGATTAGCTATGGGATGAATTTAGCTGATATGCTTTGCATTACTCTTATGTCTATCATAAGTGTCTGGAAAACAATACTGCTCATGTTTGCTAGGGCCTTTCACACTTAGGCACCCATGGCTTTTAGGGTCCATGTGTTGTTGAAACCAGGTAAGAAAATTTAATAGTTTTTTTTCTTTTTTTTTTAATTTTTTGGTTATTGATGTCAATTTTCTCTAGTTATGTTGTTTTTTAGTTACCGAGGCCTTAATTGTTTCATTGTGTAGTCATGATTTTAATTATAAATTTTTGCTATTTTTGTTATATATTTATTTTTTTGGTTTTATCTAATGTGCTCATGCTTAAAGACTAACTAGTTGTCCATGTTGTGTTGTAGATTCTATGCCCAAATCTACTATTGTCATAATCACCTCAAGACATGTAGAGGAGACACTCATTATTATGTGGGGTGAAATAGATTTAGTGTAGGAGTGATTAGCTACAAGATCATCTAGAGAGATCCAAGAAAAGATTTTCAATGTAGGTTTTCTCAATCTATTTATGATTACTAGCCCATCCATGCCTACTATAGAGATGGTAAATGTCATTGACTCCTTTGACAAAGAAGTCAAGGAATTCATCTCTTATGTTCATGGTATTCCTGTCACTTTGGCCATTAATGAATTCACATTCAGCAACCTCTTTGACATCCCATGTGATGACATGAAGTTTACCATAAACGTAGAGAACAAGATGGGCCACAAGGAGGACATGGAAGAATTGCTTAACACTTGTCATGGTAGCAATGGGTTGCCTCTAAACTAGTTCCAAGTCATAGAGGTTAATGAGACATATTCATTAATTCACTCTAGGGCATTTCCCATGTTTTTGTTATAGAAAAATATCCTTGGCATTCAACAGGCTTGGGCCATAAAGAAGGTCCTTACTGACGGTGCTCAATTTAACTGGGCTTCTTACTTGGTCTCTTGGCTATAACATGAGATCCAAAAATTCTAGAACAATCTTGAGATGATATGCCATTTGCATTTTTTATTTTTTACAACATATCTAAGGAGGTTTGTAGAATTCCTAGTGGTCAAGAAAGATGAAAAATGTGTAAGTTATGATCCATCCTAATTTTTCAAACCTTGGGTAAAACATATTTTTTTTAGTCATGCAAGTTCAAAATCCACCTCTTATGACTAGGAAATTTAGTGATGCACTTTCTCCTTTCCTTGATAGCATGGTGATTGAACCCCATATTATGATTGGAAATGCTAAGAGAGCCAAGGAGTTACATGCTAATGCTAATGGTGTAGCCAAAGAAAATTTGAAGTAGTGACTGGTTGAAAAGATGGTTACTATTGTGGAGCAGCCAGTCTAAAAGAAGATATCTCTTAGGATAAGCTAAGCACATCACATTGTTTCAAGTATGTTTCAATTGTATTCACAAATGTGGCTACAATGGAAGGAGAGTTCAATCATATATATATATATAGTGAGCCCTTGATGATCAAGAATATTACTTATGATGGAAAGAATCAAGTTATTAAGATCAAAGATATTGAAATAGGAGCATGCTCACTCATAGAAGTTCAAGTTGCAATGAACAGAAAAATTCAAAGCAAAGGAAAATGTGAATTTCATTTCAATGGGTTGTGAAATTCAAAAGGATTTGGAGCTAGAGTGGTATTAGCAAAGAACAATTCTTTGAAAATCTTTAAATTTTTCCACCTATAATTCCCATGCACAAACAATAAGGCTAAATATGAGGCCTTGTGTATCAAAATCAGAAAAGCTTTAGAAAAAGGTATTAAAGAAATTATAATAAAAAGAGATTCAAAGCTCATATGTAAATAGATCAAGGATGAATGTGTAGTAAAAAATTTCGTTCTTAAGGCCATATAAACAACTCATCTGTAACTAGTTAGAACAATATGAGTAGTATGAGATCAAACATATATGTAGAAAAGCCAACTAGTTATCAAATGAGTTAGCTATAGCAACCTCATTGCTATATTCAAAAAATATTAAAAAATATTGAAGGGTTATAATTGAAGTTGAGCATTAGCCTTTAGTCCCAGATAACATAGAGCATTTCTAGGTGTTTGAAAATGATGATCAATTGCTCAAATTCTTGAAGAATAAGGGAAATTTTGAAAATAAGTTTATGTCCAAAACTATAGCTACATCAAAGCTTCTATGAAATGTTATGCCTAAAAATGTAGTTAATAAATATGAGTTTATCAAAAGGCTACTTAAAGGGATGAATGTCCAAAACCTAGATGATCAAGCATATGAAGCAGTAAATTTAGGATCCATGAAGAAGCCTAAAATGCTAACTATTACAAAAGGAAATGATCTAGTTTTCAAAAAAAAAAAATTCTCTATTGAAGAATAATCTAGATAATTTTTCATGGTTTGACAATGACCTTAGAATATTTATACCTAATGTGATGACTCACAAAATTTCATTGGTTAAAGATTGTAAAGCAGTTAGGTAAAAGCAAAGGAAGTTTAATCCATCATTTAGGCTAGCCATGAAAGATTAAATCAAAAAGCTATTACTAGCCAAAATTATATATCCCATCTGATATTTAGTCTAGCTAGCTAACTAGTGCCTATAAGGAAAAAGAATGGTGACATTAAGCTATGTATTAATTTAAGAAATTTGAATCAAGTTTCAAAAAAGGGTAAATATCCCTTACCCAAAATAGATGAAATGCTAATTAAAGTATCAGGATGTCAAGTATACTCTTTTCTAGATGATTTTTTAAGGTATAATCAAGTTATAATGGATAAAAATAATAGATACAAAATAGCCTTCATCACTCAGTGGGGAACTTTTGCTTATAAAAGGATGTCATTTGGATTGTCAAATGTTGAAGCCATTTTCCAAAGAGCAATGGACATAGCTATTACAGATTTAATAGGAAAAGTTGTAGTAATTTATCTAGATGATATTATTATTTATTCAAAAAGAAGAGAATATCACATAAGTCAACTTTAGTAGATGTCACAACTATGGTATTTCTTTGAATCCTAAGAAAAGCATTTATGGGGTGAAATCTGGAAGCTTGTTGGGGTACATAGTTTTCCAAAAGGGTATGGCTATAGATAATGCAAGGATCCAAGCTATACAAAACATTGAGAACCTAACCAACAAAAAGTCTCTTAGATCCTTTTTTGGAAAAATAAATTTTGTCAAGAAATTTATACAAGGATTTATTGAGATCATCAAGCCTCTAGTGTGCATGCCCAAGAACAATATTTGAATAAAAAAATACCTAAATTTGAGAAAGCATTAGAAAAAATTAAAAATACTATTCAAGAAGCTCTATATATAGCTAGACCTAAATTAAAAGAAGACTTCTAGTTATATGATTTTGCTTCTAGTGATTCAGTTGTTGTAATCTTAACTTAAGAGAAGGATGGTTAGGATGAGCCAGTTGAATTCTTTGGTTGTCAGCTTAAAGGTTCTGAATTGAACTACTTGGATTTAGAAATATAAGCATATACTATTATCAAAACATTGTTACATTTCAAATATTATCTAGAAAGCGCTTTGATTTTTGTTATGATAATAGAGCCCGCTATTAAGCAAATTTTATCTCAAAATGAAATTGGGATGAGAAGAGGGAAATGACTTGTTAAACTTAAAGGATTTATATATTTCCTAAAAGTATGCAAAATAATTAAAGAAATGGGATTAGCCAAACTAATGACTAAAGAAGCTAAATTTGTGTGATAGATTTCCATGGAGGAAATTGGTATCATGAGATTTTAAAGTTATTTTTTCAAGAAAATTTTTAGATAATTTGACTATGACCCAATGAATAGCTTATATTAAAAATACTAATAAGTTCCTAATAAAAGATGGAGTTTTATATAGAATATATTTCAAAGGGATTCTATTGAATTGTATCAAGAATGATCAAATCGAGCTTATGTTGAACAAATTTCATAATCATGCAAACTTGTTTTATAATTCCCCTAAATCTTCCATGTAGTATATATTTCACTGTGAATTTTATTATCCTAACATGTATCAAGATATTAGTTCAAGATTCAATGTTGTTACAAATGTTAGATTCATGAGCCAAAGATTAAGAAAGCTAGTCCTTCTCTAAAACTAGTGATAGTAGATAGGTCATTTCAGTAGTGGGGCATAGAGTTTATTGGTATGATTACTCCTTTAAAAGTTGTACATAAATTTATACTTACAGCTATAGATTATTTCATCAAGTAGGGAAAAGTAAAACCTCTAAAGAAAAAGTTAGCTTCAGATGTAATAAGATTTTTTAATGGTCATATCTTAAGTCTTTTTGGTATGCCAAAGGTATTAGTATTAGATAATGGCCCTATGTTTCAATCTAAAGAATTCATAAGATGGACCTTTGAAAAATTTATATTTATCTTCTCCTCATCAACTTACTATCCACAAGAAAATGAATTGGCTGAGACCACCAATAAAAAACTTATCTTCTACATCAAAATATCCATGAGAGGAAATCCTAGAAACTAGCATAACTACCTACCATCTATGTTATGGATAGACCATATTAGAATCAAGAAATCCATTAGAACATCATCTTATAACTTAGTCTATGGAATGGCCATAATAATTACTAATAAAATCATAACCTTAGCTTCAAATTTTGTGAAAATGTATAATAAAGAAATGGATAAAGATAGAAGTTTTATGACTTTACTTATCAAAAGAGTGACTAAGATTTATAAAGCCAAATATATCTTGTTAAGAAATGCTTCATAGATTAAAATATTATTTGATAGCAAAGCTCTAAAAAGAGCATTTGGAGTGAATAACATGGTGTTTCTTTGAAACACAAGAAAAAGAAATAACCATAATAAGTTTTCTATCAAATGAACAAGCCCATTTATTATTAATCAATAGGTATCGAATGATACCTATAAGCTCTCTAAGATGGATGGAACTGAACTAAAGTTCCCATTTAATAGCATCCACCTCAAGCACTACTTTATGCAATTGCTCAAACTATGACAAAGTTGAGGAAAAAGCAAAAAATGTAAATATGTAAATAGTGTTTGCTTTATGATTAATAAATATCTTTAGTAGAAGCTTAATAAGTACCTAAGCTAATAAGTGCCTAAACTAGTTGTTATAGAAGTGGGATATGTTCAATAACATGGGCTATATAATAAGCTATGATGATACTTCACTAGTGAAGAAAGTCTTACGTTAAGAGCCAGTAAAAAAATCTCAAGTTAAGAGCAATTCTAGAAAGATGGTGAATACAAGGCCTTTTGTCCCTAACTTATCTAGGTGTTGTCCTAAACATGTCATGAGGGGGTACCATGGAGCTGCAAACTATGGGGCTTCATACAATAGTCACTACATGACATGGCTAGGAGAAGAATTTTTATTCTTGACAAATAGTTATTCCATTCATGAACAAGTTTGGGGCAAGTACTATAAGTGCCTAAGAATCACAAGATCCAATAGCAATGAGGAAAATTCAAATAATTTTAATTCATGAAAATAAGTCCTTGTCTCTCAAGCTACAAACCTACCAAATCAAGAGAAGAGCCAAGGATCCTGCTCACCTTCAAAAAATAAAGAAACTTTCTCTAGCCACAATAAGAAATATTCTACAAAGGAAAGCAATAGAATGGTCATAGTAAGGAAGAAGCCATAAAACCAAGAAAATGAAAAGGCTTAGAATCAAGGTAAGGAGAACACAACTCAGGTTTTAACAAAAATTGAATATGATGAAGTTCTAAAAGGAAGATCATGGTAATTTTTTTCCTTCCATCACTTAACTAGTTTCTATATCACATTTAGACTACATATGTTTATATCCCTCATAATATTTAGGATGCATAGATTTTTATACTTTTCAGCCTTAAGTTTAACTATACGTTTTCCCAAAACATATTTCCTTTCTAGATTTTAGTTTACAACTCTTGTAGCTATCATTGTATGAAGTATCATTGTACATCAACCCATCAAAATGAATAAAATCTTTTCTTTTCAAGTCTCTAGTGTAATTTTTATGGGGAAAAAGAAGAAAAAATAAATTTTTTCACCTTTCAACCATAAATGGAGTAGGGCTTAAGACTTGGATTTTTGATGGTTTGTATTAGCTCAACGTTTTCATAAAAGGGAGCTTTGTATTTCAAAAATCATTCAAGTCTTGTAAGTTAAAGGAAAAGAAATATTAAGCTCTAATCATGATCTTGGATTTTCATTTCAAAGTTTTAATCTTAAATTATTAGTAAATAAGGCTTTAGGATTTAAGATTGAATATTGAATTTAAGGACCTATAGATTAGACCAATGTATAAGTGAAGAAATTATTTTCAGATTTTTGCAATGTAGAAAAGCTTATGAAATAGTACCAACCTTAAGTTATAGGAACTTGTTTCTCTACAAAATGTATACACAAGATGGAACTAAGCTAAGATGTGTTACATAGAACTGAGCGCTAAGCAAAGCCTTAGCAAATGCTTCTTCTATTCATGTTCCTGAAGATAATACACACAGGTTAGGAATCAATTTTATCCTAAGGGAGGACTAACATTAAGAAAACAATTGAGCACTAAGAAAACTCCTCATTTCAAAAAAAGGGACTTGAGCTAAATTCAAAAATGATTTGCTTAATTATGTTGATACATCAACTCGTATAACAGAAAATTGGTTCCATGAAGAGCATGAAAAATGGCTCTGCCAAATTGGCTCTGCTAAGGTAGGAGAGTTGCTAGTTGAAAAATGGCTCTATTTCAAACTACGCTTAATGGCTCTATCACATCATCTTTAGTTTATGACAAGATTTTGTAAAGCCAAAGAAGTATTTTCATCAAATATTCAATGTCATGTTAGGTCATAGAGAAAGCTTGTAGAGTTAAAAAAAGGGAGGGGGGGTTGTTGCTCTACCACATTAACTTTATCAAGTTAGCTCATGTTTGTAGAACCAAAAAATGATTATATCTATGAGCCAAATTAGCTTTGTGGATCTACTCTACCAAGTAAACTAGACTTGTCACATCATGCCATGTCAACAAGTATATAAAGCCTAACCTTTTATGTTTCATCTACCACATTAGCACTACTATGTTGGATTCTTGATGAAGAGCCAATTTGTAGAACCATATTTTCATTCTACAAAATATCNCAAAAAATGATTATACAAAAAAAAATATATGAGCCAAATTAGCTTTTTGGATCTACTCTACCAAGTCAACTAGACTTGTCACACCATGCCATATCAACAAGTATATAAAGCCTAACCTTTTATGTTTCATCTACCATATCAACACTACCATGTTGGATTCTTGATGAAGAGCCAATTTGTAGAACCATATTTTCATTATACAAAAGATCTCTACTATGTTAGCTCTATCAGCTTATAGAAGAAGCTCATAGAGCTTAAAACCATATCTATGAAGAAAATATACCACATCAACTTTGCCTCATGATAAAGAATTTTTACAACTCAAAGGAAGCCTTAAAAAATGATTTTACCACATCAACAACATCACCTCAGCTCATAAAGCTAGCTCAAAGAGCTAAAAATGGATCTACAAAGTAAGTCTACCATGTTAGCTGCCTACAACATCAACTCATAAAGCCAATCAAGCAAGTTTACATTTGCCTCTATTATGTTGGCTCGAAGAGATGTTCATAGAGTTGAAAAGGGACATTATAAATTAACTCTGTCACATTTATCTACATCAAATTAGCCTGTAGAGTCGATTTGTGGAGCTAAATTTATGTTCTACAAAAGAGCTCTAGCACAACAACAAAGCTCTACATGGTTTTCAATGTCAACATGTGACACATCAACAAATAGATAAAGCTCATCTTCTTTCCAAGATCAAACACACTTCATCCATCATGTTAGGAATCCCACATCATCATTAAAATTTACAAGCTTGCAAGAAATGGAAAACCTCATTTTCCATGTCAAAAAAATTCAATATGCTTTGCCTTATTAGCATCATCGCATGTTAACTTGTAGATTTGGTTCATAAAATTAGATTTTGGTTCTATGAAATAGCTCTACTACAATAGTATTCTACTTTGTCAGCTTGTAGAGGAGGCTTGTAGAGTTAAAAAAGTGATTCTATAAAAGAGCTCTACCATGTCAACGTCTTACTATGTCAACTTGCAAAGGATCTTTGTAGAACCAAAAAATGACTCTATGAAAAATCTCTACCATGTCAATATTGTGCCACGTTAGCTTGTAAAAGAAACTTGTAGAACTAGGAATTGGATTTACAAGATAAGTAGGCTCTAGAACATAGCTCTACCACATTAGCTCCTAGTATATTAGCTTGTAGAACTAGTTCGTATAGCATGAGTTCTCATCTACGAGTGAGCCTTGCCATGTGAGCCTTATCATAATACCTATACCACATCAATGCTTGTCATATCAGCATTTAGATTATGATTTTCAAGGAAATAGAAAAACTTCATTTCCCATATCAGTAAAACCTGATGCACATTGCCACAGTAGTAGTGCCATGTTAGTGCCCTACCACATAAACTTGTAGATCTAGCTTGTAGATCTTAAAAGTGACTCTAAAAAGGAGCTCTATCACATTAGCACCCTATCATGTCAACTCATAGACCCAACCTACAAATCCAAAGTTTCAACCTATAAAAAGTTTGTAAATAACTCTTCAATGTTAGAGCTCATTTCAAGCCCATAAAGGGTTCTATTTCATACCCATTCATGTTTCATTTTAAGGCAACTTAGTAGGATGGAAGGTTGTGTATAGAACAAAAAATTAGCTCAACAAAGAAGCTCTACAATTGTTCTACCACATCAAGTCCTGAATGTAACAAACCAAAAATAACTCTATGAAAAAATTCAAAAAGTCTCTACAACCCACACCATTCCAAAAGCTAGAAATAAAGTCAAAAAATAGAGTCAAGAGTATCACAAAACCATCACTAAGATGCAGAATCACCATCAAAGTCAAGAGCAAAAAGTGCAAACCTGCCATTAAAGCACAAAGCCATCATGAGAAAAATAAGCTATATTTGTAAAGAGTGAGAATTAGAGACCTAAGAGAAAGGCATTACACATACTAGTATAAATAGGATCATTTGAATTTACTAATGATAGTTACTAGAATCTTGGCTGAAGTTGCTAAGGAAAAGCTTGAATTCAAACCAACATGGAAGCTACTTTGATGACTTTAATAGATTTCCTAACTACATCCATTGCAAAAGAAATGAGCTTCAAAGAAGTATTAAATAAGCTTAACCAAATACAATGAATCAAATTAAGAAAAGTTCTTTGAATCATGCTAATAAAAGCCCTTTTAAATTATGATAGTTACTAGTCAATGGGGCCTTAAATTCATAGAATAAGGATATTTATTAACAAAACAATTATCCCATGTCCTATCATGATGTAAGCTAAACATGAAGCAGCTGTAGCTTTAAATCTTTATAATAATCGTAACTACCAAAGACTACTATTAAAAACCTAGGGCAAATTTGTAAAAGAGGATCTAAGGGAAAGGAGATTAGAGAGAAGATACTGGAAAAGCTAGAATTTTTTTACATACACTCTACCATGATTAATACATCATGGTATATTTGCTTACAAGTTTGTGTATAGTGTATCTTACATACACTATAATCATGGTATATTTCATAAAAGCTAAAATTTTTACATATTTGAGCCTTAAAAATAAAAATAAATAAACATTATATAAAATAGATTAATTTAATTATTCAACTTTCACTATGAGCTTTTTTGCTTGAAGTTGTAACTGAAAGGCAACATCTTTTAAAATATAGTATTTGATATCTAAAGAGTGATAATAGTTATGCTCTTGCTACTAGAAAATAATTTTAGACTAAAGCTTCTGAATAGAGTAGTAAACAAGTGGTTAAAGATAATTCCAAATTGAAAGAAATAAAGTAGATAAAGTAGGATGACCACCAAGAATGACTTTATTGATGCTTGGTTGAAAGTTATAAAATCTAGAAGACCATTTTCAAGAATGTTGAGCAATAATACAATAAAAAAACATGAGAAAATGCATCTTCACTTCTACAAAGAGGACACTGAGGAGAAATATTTTCCATATTTTTAAGATAAGTGCCAATATCAAGACCTTAATGAATAAAACATAATAAAAATATGAATTTTAGAAAATGCAAGAGCTCTCCAAATATTCTTTATTTTCCTCATCCAAAAGTGTAATGATAATTTCATTTTCTAGGCCTTATTGAATTTTTTATAAATAAAATCATACTTTGTAATAATCCCATAAGCATATTTTGAATTAAAAGGAAAAACATATCTACCATACTTCCAAAACATATCTAGAAAAGCCTTATGCAAATTCTTGTCACCTTTAAATAAATTATCAAGATTAGAATTTAATTTTTCAAAAAAAAAAAGTTTGTTTGTATTCAAACCATAGAAGCTAGAAGCTTCATTCTAAGTAATCCATATGTCATGAAAAAGCAAACAAGAAACTATAGTGATATCAAATCAACTTAAAGTAATAATCTAGATGCATTAGTAGCTCAAGCTCCTTCATTAAAAGGAAGTCACCATGAGTTAATTTACTTTAGCTAAATGATTATTGATATGTTATAGAGAATTGTTGATCATAAAAAAGAATCATTTGTACAGTGTATGTTAGGAAATTTCATACCCTAATCATCAATTACAAGTTTATTAATGCAATTTCTCTACAAATCATAATGCAAATTATGTGAAAGAAAATTTATAGTAGTAATAAAAAATAGGAAGCTAGAGGATAACCTTGACAAATTGGCCATTGAAGAGAAAATAAAAAACTTAATCCAAAATTAGTAGCAATTTGAGCATTAAAATTAGTGAGCAAGATACAAATAAGTCAAATAAAATAATTACCAAATCCTAGTTTATAGAGATAAGAAATAATAAAATTTCATGCAATACTATCATAAGCTTTAGCATAATCTAACTTAATAAAAGCAATGTCTTAGTTAGTATTAGAATCCCACTATATTCCCTTCCAAAGTATAATAACATAATTTAAGATATAACTACCTTTAACAAAATTACTCTACTAGGGTTTAATGATATTTTCAATAACCTTCTGGATTCAGCAAGCCATGCATTTAGCTAAAATTATATAAGTATTATTAAGAAGATTAATAGGTCTTTAATTACCAATATGTGAAGATCTTCATTCTTAGGAAGAAGATAAATCACATTTTTATTCATAATTTTACTAAAAGAAACTTTTTAATTACTTCTAGAAATAGATGAAAGAGATCAAATCCAATGATATACTAATGATTCTTAAAAAATTTAATAGGAAAACCTAAATTTAAAACTTTTCCAATTGAATTTTTATCAACAAGAATAGCAACACCTCCTTTATTAATTTCATGAGTAATAGAAAAAGTAATGTAATTTTTTAAAATGCATTTATTAAAAAAATAATAATATAAGCTAAAATATTTATTTCTTGTAGGAAAAGAAAATCTAGAGATAAATGTCAATTTGAAAGATACTCCCCAACAATCTTTGCTTAGGGCCTATTAGAAAGATCTTCAACATTCCATGATATAACTAACATTAAGATGTGGGGAAGAAGGCCTTCCATATTTAATTTTCCAACTTCAACATTAATCTCACAATCCATATCATTTATAAGGAAAAAAGCATTATCTAATAAAAGAACATTTGAAATAATAATAGAAGTAGAAAAATAATGAGATACCTTTAGGGTTTTTAAATTGAAAGTAGTAGTTGAATTCCTTTTCTTTTTATGTTGTACTAAGTGAAATTCAAATGCATCAATATTTTTATTGTTAGTCCCTACTAAAAATTGATTTTTTTATAAAGAGAAATTCCCTTTAGATTTCAAGTTTATTGGAACCTTTCAAATTAAGAACTTGTTAAAGTAGGTTTCATTTGTGCTTACTGAATTATTTATCTTTTCAAAAAAACATTGTTGTTTCTTTTCCTTATGAACAATTTTTTTTATTAAGAATAGAACAAATTCCAATAACATTACCTTCAAGAAGATAATAGCTACAACATCCTTGCAAATTATCTAGTAATGTTTTTGACTCTATCTTTAGGGTTATACTAATGCTATCAACAATTCCACTATCAACACTTTGAAAAATAAGAGAAATATTTTCTATTCAATCTAGTAAGGAATTTTAGAATAATTAAAAGAATATGCATCAAAATCCACTTTCTATTCTTGAGCAATAAAATCATTACATTGATCTATAAAACTTTAATATTTAATGATTTCTTAACCATTTCAAAATTCACCAATTCAACAATAAAAAATTCTCAAAAAAATAGTGATCATGCAAAACATTAAATTCATAAGATTCAAGGATAGCCTAAATCACTAGTATAAAATCCTTATTGGAGAAAAAAAATCCAATAATATGCAAAAATATGTATCATAAAGTAATATCTTTTAACAAGGATTTATATAATCATTGAGTAAAATAGAATTGAAAGCTTCCTAATTTTTCATAGTCTCTACAATCTAAGAGACATTAGTAGTTTCCATCTTTAGATCATTTATTGTTAAAAAATTATGTTATAAAAACTTCACCAAAAAACCTCAAGATCAACAAACCACTCCTTAATCTATTTACATTTTTTTCTATCTTCCTAAAGGGTTTCTTCTCACATCCTTTTTAATCTTACTTTCTATCAATTTCTTAAAAGTGATTTTTTATTTTATTTAATAATATCTTATTACATCTATATAGACTTGAAGGATCTATCAAACAAATTAAATTGTGCAAAATATATTAATAATAATAAATCTTGAATATAATAGATATATCCAATATTCATGTAACTTGAACACATCTTCTAGATAATTTCCTACAATATACACTAATAGCTTAAATAACTCATACAAAGACTAACTAGAGATTTTCTATTTTCTTCTAAAGAAATTTATTCTACAACATCTAATAATACATGTTGTTCATCTTCTATGTAAACACAATCAACATATTCTATCTTCATGTTGTTCATTTCTCCTTCTTTCAGTTTCAACTCAAAGATGATGCGATTAAATTCTTACCTCTAATATTTTACTAATAAGATTAATTTATTTTATTTTATTTTATTTTTTGTGTTTATGCCTCATTTTTCCATCTCTTTAAAACTTTCTCTATAATATGTTTCCAAGCTTGTTCTGAATTTATTATTTCATCAATATTATCAATATACCCCATTTTTGTAGCCATAATCATCCTTCATGGAATAACCCCTATTGTTGAGATTTTCAAATGATCTCTATTGAGATCTTGCTACTATATTTATTTCTCAAGTAAAATGCTAAGAACTAATATATTTCTTTAACTTCTAATGGCAACAAATTAGCTTTTAACAAAGTATTGCATATGGGACTTCATTTTTCACCTAAAATTCATCCAATAAGAACTATTTTAAATTTTTTTCAATCTGTTTTCATGATTCTTGATCAAGACCCTGGCCCCATATCACACATTTACAAAGCACTGTAGTTTGTACAATTGTTTGAGAAATATAGTTTCAATTTATCAAAGTTCAAATATTATGGTTGCTACATTTATTGTTTATTGTATAGAAAGTTTTTTATATATTTGCAATTCATTGTAATATACAGTGCTTCCACTTATAATTTTAAGAGCATTCTATTCTAAAATATCTATAAGTATTCATAACCTCAAGTCTTTTATTATTTCCAACTAAATAATAAACTACTTGATATTATAAAATACAATGCTTCCACTTATAATTTTGAGAACATTCTACCTCCAAATATCTGTAAGTATTCATAATCTCAAGTCTTATTAGTTATCAGGAAAGTGTAATCTCTCTTATTAGTTCCAAAAATTAGCACTTTTATTTTTTCAATATTTACCTTCTCTTTTGTACATTCACAAATTTTTGATATTGATGAAACATTATTATTAACCTTATTTTTTAATTTTCTACTAGTGCCACATCATCTACAAAGATTAAAAGCTATATCATGACATATCCACTTTAATAGCATGATTTGTATGCACTTTTTTAATCCACTCTTTTAGTTCATCAATAAAAATGCTAAAAAAAGTTTGTCAAATAGGGGAAGCCTTGCTTTACTTCTATATTATTGTAAAACTGACAAGATTGTGTAGGTTCTTTATCTTTTAATTCAAAATTTATTTTTCTATGTAAATTTTAAATAACATTGAATAAACCAAAATTAACTATGATGTGACAGTATTTTTTAAATTGTTCATTATTAAGAAATTTATCCCATCTTGTAACTTTTAGCATTTACTTAATTATTTTCATTATGCGAAATAGATTTGTGACTTATGGATCTTTTATACAACTTAACATTCAACACCATATAAAATAGTAGGATTGATCACTATCATGTAAGATTTTTCTCATACCTTTATGGAATTATTTTATATTGTAACACATCACTAAGTTATCTCCATTACTTAGAGGCTTAATACTCATCTCCCTAAAGCAAGGTCCTAGATGGTCAATAATTGAGTGAAAAACTAACATATTTTGAGTAAGTATGCCCTAGCTCAATCCCAAGTTATCTCCATTTTAATTATACTATCTTAATCCCATAGTACCCACCATGTATGCATGTGATTTTAATACTCTATTAAATACTTAAACTTGAACTTGTTTTGAAAATTATATATATTTACAAATGTGCCTTATGCTTCTAAGATACTATAAAGACTTTTGATTGGTTTATTTAAATAGTTTTACTATTTATTTACAATTTCTTTCTGATTATTTATTATTTTAAGATATAAAAAATTATATTTTTATTGATGAATGAAGATGAAAGATTATAACACTATTTTAAAATAATACTATGACATTAATGAAATTAAGATACATGGTTTATTTTGATATTTTCTTAGAATCTTTAATTTATTGAATATTTAATTAATAAAAATACATCAAAAATTCAAAGTTTTTGGATTGCATCAAATTTGGTGGATTGGCTTGAATTCACATATGGAGTATATATCTAAAAATATTTTCTCAATTCAACTTTTATATTTTAATATTAAATAATTAAAAAGTACCTTGTGAAGCTATATTTTCTTTAGTTTGATTAAAATACTAATTTTTCTATCCTAATTATAACATGTTGATGCTTGTTTTGACTATCTCAATGTGTGTAAAATATTGAATATATAAAAAGTGTAAGATCAATGACTTTCACTAGCCAAAACTTAGGGATTGTGAAATGTAGATAGGAGGCTAAAAGAAATTAGAAGCCCTCATAGCCTTAAAGTAAAAATGACTCAAAACAAGCCAAAAAGTGAGGCCACAAAAGAAAAATAACTGTGAAAAACAAAGTATGAGGGTGTTCTGAGCTTGACATTACTTTTTGACATGCTTATGATCTATTTTTAATATACATATTGTCTAGTAGCTTCATATTAATGGCCAAAAAAAGGAATAAATTCAAGTCAAGTACTCATCATGTCATTAATATAAAATAAGATTTTTAAAGAATGGATTATCTAATCTTTGACCATTGTATGAACTTTTGTGCACAAGTCATTGTCCAGGACACAAAGTCTTATTCATCCTATAACTAGAGGGGTTTTTCTCTTATTTTCACCTTTTACTAACTGAGGGAAGACTATACTAGCTAGAGAGGTAAAGAGGAGGTCTATAGTTATTCCTTACCTATTCTTAACAAATTTTTTATACTATCTTCAGTCGTCTTGTGGGTTTTTGAAATGCTAATATTTTTTCTATTGTTGGAGGCTATTACACCTAATTTTAGGAGATAATTAGGCTAATTCCAAGGACTGTCTTTCTTTGATTTTGTTGAAGGATTCTAGCTACATCTTGGACTTGTTGATTTGGCTATTTCTTAACGTTGTCAACTGATGAGTCATGAATCAGTCAAGCCTCAACATCAAATACCCAATGTTGGAGCTAGGAAGCTGTGTTAGATATCCAATGTCATCTCCTTTGTACATGCTTATAAATATAGCACTTGGGTGCAAAGTTGGCACACACGCAGATACCAATAGAGAAGATAGTTTTAGTTCTCAATTTTTGTTAGTCTTTCTTAGAGTTCTGTTATTGCTAGTGCATGACCATAGTGTGATGTTTGTAATCATACAGCACCTTTGTTCGAGTGTGACGTACTTGGACACACTACATGACTGGAAATAAAGATCGAGATTACTCCCATCATTGCAGCATCCACTTAGATTATTATTGCTTTTAATTGTTAATTATTTACTATTTCCTTTAGTTAACATTTCCATTTATTCCTATTTACTATTCCTTTCATTAAGTGAAATGTGTACACCTTAATCACAAGTGTTTAAGTGTAAGTACTTGGTAATCCAACAATGTATTGTTTGGCACACCCAGTGACATAAGCTTGGCAATCCCAAAAGTAGTCTCACAAAGTCCAAGACATATACAAACAATTAAGAGTGGATACTCATCACACATAGGCTTTTTTAGATCTCATTTTCCATTGTTCATTAGCTTAGTTAATTTACTTCTTTATCGTCATTAAGAGAAAAATAGAATTAGACAACATCATATGTCTCACTTTGGACTAAACCATACATGACAAAGCTACCACTAGTCCAAGTGGGAAGACAACAAATTGCAATCAAATCATAACAATCTAGATACCATGACTAGTTCCATCCACAAAATTTGACTAGATCATGCATGAATGCTTGTGATTCATATGGTTGGACATAGGGGTACCTCGTCGCTCATCATCGACTAGACAACAACCCAAGCTTAAAGTGTGTTCTTCTTTTCCAAAGTAGTCAACCCAATTATAGAGGTGTGTATTCTAACCCTTTGTTATACATAAATTATTTATAGGTGTTTGTTATCTTGGCTTGAACAAGAAGATAATTATTCCATGAGGGCATGTGCAACGTCTTATGAGTTATGAGTTATCCATGGGATCCTTCATGAGTCATGAATATAATTTATAGCATGAATGTATTGGGCTTATAAGTTATCATTTTCTTTATATCATGTGCACTTCATATTTCATGATTTTGTGAACTTTATTAAGTAAGGTCCCTCATCACTCTATCCAAGGGTGGTAATTTCTTGTGTGGGCTACAAGTGCTTAGTCCTTGGAGCTACTTGATGATGTTAGCCCTCATTATTTTATCCAAAAAAAATTTTCTTCTTTTTTATGCTACAAAATGTTATAAGGTAGGATGAACTTGATATGTAAATATTCAATAGTCAAAGAATTCCTTGAGTACTAATTAAAATTTTAAAAATTTTCATATCGATGATTTTTTATTTCTTTTGCATTGTAGAAAGTGAAGTGCACATGTTCTATTTTGTTAAGTAGTTTCATTATTAATTTTTGGGGGATCTATTAAGAGAGTTGTCATATCCAAATTAATTTTTCAATGATCCTTTGTTCAAGTCTACATTGCTCTCAATGTGAAAACATGAGAATTTAGAAAAATTTGATGATTAAGATTTTAAAAGTTTGGTACCAATTTTATTACACACGGTGGTCAAGCATGGTATATTTCAAATTTTATCTCTCCTTTCTATATAGTATTTGATCTCATATAATTTACTTATTTTGAAATTAAAACTAAATTTTTTATTTACATCCACTAAGATCCTCTTGAATTCATTGAACCAATAGGTTCAAAATTCCTTTTATGGATTGTTTTTGTTTATAATTTTATGATTATAATAGATGATTCTATTTTTCATGATTCCTAATATTTGATTTTTTTATTATAATTCATAGAGTGCCACCTTTAGAATATATTCTTTTTTTTATTTAAAAAATCAAAGATTATGTCTATCCTCTATTCTAATTTGAAGTAAAATTAAAACTATAAATTTTTTTTAATCGTTGTTATTTTTTACTTCTTGTATTTCATTTCATCACCAGAAACACCTTCAAGTTTGTTTAAAAAGACTCTGTGTGTGTGTGTGTGTGTAAACTAATCAAGTTATGAAATTTTCTAAGATTGTAGGTTCTTGTTAGGTTCTTTATGCATGTAACAAAGGAAACAAAAACAAAGTTTGTTCTAGAAAGAATAGCTAGTACTTAATTCACCATGTTTTAGCCTTTACATTTAAAGAAATTTTAAAGATTCTAGGATGCCTTAGAAATATAGAAAAACATTACTTGATTTGCATCCCATCATGAGCTTATGGAAACATTCAATCATAACTAGTGGGGTGAGATACTAAGGAGAAACAAACCCATGTGTTGGAACTCTTCTACATGTAAACTCTATTCACAATAAACATCATCCACTTTTCCTTTATTTTTACCTTTAAACTTCCAATGATCACTTGGAATTATAGTAATACCTTATGGCTAGAATAAATCTTCATTGTTTAATGTGTGTATTGGTTTTCTTATATGGCATCTAAAAACTTTCTTAACATGTTCAATTGATTTCTTTCTATTGTAAGTTGTAGGTGGTTGCTATTGGAAGCTTGGAATTCCTTTTGTATGTCTATTAATACTTAATGAATGATTTGTAACTTTGTAATAGTTAAATGTTCCCTTTTAAGCAAGTAGCATACTATTCATTTATTCTTGTTTTAATATAATAACCCTTTTTATTTATTAGAAATTATGTGTTGTTTATTTAAGCAAAGAAAGTATATGTGTTATCAGGTGTGTTTGCTAGCTTTTCATAAAATGAGCTTACATGAATTATGATTAGAAGCCCTTTAGATCCTAGGATAAGAAATTCAACCAAATTCACAATTATTAATTCAGTAAATGATGCATTTCTTAGGCTCAATATCCTAAGCAATTGAATTCAAGGAGTTGAGTTGCACAACAACCAAAAGCATTCAATAACATAAGCATCATTTATAAGTGTATAATTACCTCACATACATTTTCCAATCATCTATCTTAGGATTATACCAAAATGTAGTCAAAAAATGATGGTTGAGCCAAGCTTTATTTGTATAGCATAGAACCCAAGGATAACACAACTTATGGTTTGTCTAATTTCATACATGTGCATTGTGTTAATGATGCTTTTATTTTTCTTGAAGCTAAAGAAGGGTACATCCAAAATTTTAATATGCGTTATATCTTTTTCTAGTTTTTAAAGTTAAAAATTAATTTTAATAAAAACATTCTATTTCCTATTTATTTTTCTATTATAAGAAAGTAAAATATTTATGCATTCTAAGCAATCAATTTTTTATTCCTTTATTTTTTGGAAAAAATAAATTAGATTTCTATAATAGTATTCTAGAGATGATGACTTAAATATTAGCTTATTAGCAAGAAAAGTTTCTTACCTACCATGAAGATTCTAAGTAATCTATAACTATCTTCAATATGTTACATTAAATTTAATGTCATATCTTAAGAATCAAAAAGAGGTATTAAAGAAACTTGAAATGTTATAATATACTTTTCTTTGGCAAGATAGAAAAAGATTCAAAAAAATCATAATATAGTTTTTCATCCATGAAAACATGGTAAACATATACTTAAAAATCACATTATTTAAATATGATGCTCTTAAGAAAGTTGTCTTTTAGAATTATAAATGAAAGTATCATGCGGATGATGAGCCATTTGATTGGCCACGTCGATGGGATGCCATCAACACAAACCCGTCGATGTGATCCCATCAATGTAGGTTTTAATCCATTAACACATAACCATCGATGAGGCTCCCTATTTTGCCTATAAATATGCACTCACTAGTCGCATTTATGGCAATAAGTCTCATAGTTGTAGCGAAGCTCTTACAATCTTGTCATTCAGAAGTTAGAATATTTTTCTAAGTGCCGATAGTAGGAGTCAAAGAGTGTACAAATCCTTATTTGAGCACTATTGTACCTAAGCACAATAGTTTGTGCAACAATAACAATGAGCTTTCTAATAAACCTTGCAACACTTTGAAATAGATTAATTATTTTCTTTATGCATTTAATATTTTAATCAATTTCCCTTAATGTTTTAAGTAATTAAATAATTAATTAAGCTAGACTAAGCTAAATTAAATAGCGATCAATTAAGCACATAAGTATGACCACTTCAAGCATATGCTTGACGCTTGGTAATCCCAATAACGCTTAATGTTTGGTAATCTAGTAGTGTTAAACATGTTCAAGATGTGTCCAGAAAGTGGGAATGGATGCTTATGTTAGGATTAGTTAAATTTTACCTAGTTAAATTAAATTAGCAATTAAATTAATTTATTCATCATTCTTTATTCTTAGGCAACTTAGAACATAAAATACAAAAAATGATAAAAATCATATGCCTCAGTTGCACTTAACCATACCTTTGCATTTCACAAGTGTGATTGGAAAGATAATGATTGTAATAGCTAGTTCCACTTTCTAAAGACCAGTGTACTTAGGAGGCTATAAGTTCACAAAATTTGACCAGATTGTATATAAATGCTTAGTGATTCGTATGGTTGGATGTAGGGTCTACTCATTGCTCATCATTGGTGCCATTGCTAGGGACTTGTAGTATGATACATGTGCTATTTAGGACTTAGTGAAAATTATTTAAGATCATTAGAATGAACCCTAAAGTTGCAATCATTCAAAATAAAAAATAATAATTATAATTATAGACTAAATTTTTCTTTTAATTCAAAATTTCTTCTTCTCATAGGCATAATGACTAAAAACCACCAATGCCTCAAGAATTCAAAATGATGTACACTCATTCAGATGAGTTTATACCCAATTTCATCTCCATCCTGCATCAAGATGAATAGTTATGATGGAGAGATATGAAGGGCAACGTTGTGTTACTTCTTGTGACCAATTTTTTCTTGGGATGTTGCTTCAAACTCTTAAGAGGTTAGGCATCTAAGATCTCCATGATGAATATGTTGTGCAAGACCATGAATATTAGGACTACCATCCCATGGAAACATAACACAAACGAGATGGACACCAGGAGAAGCACCATGAAGCTACAAAAGGAAAACAATTCACTAATCCCTTGTTCCTACTGAACCAAAATGACAAGGATGATCCTCCCCCTGGGGGTTCTCAACATGAAGATTCTCCACCTCTTGACTTTGGTAAAGGGGGCTTGAACCCAAACTTACAATCCACTATCAATAATTTAGGTTCAAGAAAAAGTGGGAGCTAAGGCAGGGGCTCGAGCAAGCATTATTATGATGATAAACCTAATGATCATGGTCACGACAAGTGGAGAGAAGGTGGAAGTCCTCCTCCCTCTTCATCCTCTTCATTTAAATCTTCTTCTTCCTCCTCTAAATTTGACCAACACTATAGAGGATGAAATTGTGATGGAGGTAAATGATGAGACAATGATTGTAGGCCCCACCATGACCAAAGGGGTAGTAGATGACATCATAAGGATCACCAAAATCATGAAGATGATGATCCTTTACTGATAACTCAAAGCATATTAAACATCATAGAGGCAATTATAATTCCAACTAGACATGTAAAAGATAACAAAATCAAGAGGTTGAATATGAATAATATTTCTAGATTCTAGGGGATATATATCTCAAATCTACAGATACATCTTCAAGCCTTTCATGATGCCTTTACCTTGTAGAACATATAGAATGATTAGTAGAAACTTAAGCTATTTTCCAAGACACTCACAAAAGAAGCCTGAGCTATTCAATGAAAAATATTAGACATACTTCAAAGTGCCCAATTTGAGAAAGAAAATCCAAGGCTAACATCAAGGAACACATGAACCCTTGGATGCAACCATAGGTAGGTATTAATTTCTTTTGCACATATGTCGTAGCCATGTTTATTCTCAATGGGAGCAACTTCATCATATCATAGATGGGATCCAATCAAAAACAAGGAGAACCCTAGGGATCTATGCCCAAGGGAGACTACTAGAACTAAGGGTCCATCAGATTCAAAGGATGATTGATTAGGTTGCAAAAGAAGAAGTTGAATTGAGAAAATGGGAAAGTACTAAAGAATATAGCTAATACCATTCCATCAAAAAAAAGGGAGGTTCAATTTTGTGACAATGAGGGGGAGGCATCACTTGATAGAGTGGTGCAGTGAAAAACCTTACTGATTCAAAAATATATAGAGTGGTGGATAAAATGTTGAAATCTTTGAATGAAAAATTTCAAACTACTCTAAAAATTGTAAAGGAACCCAAATAGCAAGGTGGTGATCATGATCGTAGGAGAAGGAAGGAAGCTAAACATGCCTACCAAAAGGGTAAGGAAAAAGCTACTATAGTAGAAGAGGTTATGGAGTCAAAATCAGATGATGATGGTGGGTGTGACATTTGCCAATATGAACATCCTAAGGGATTTTGCCTCCTTGTGTCACACTTGTAGGAATCTAAGGTGTAAGCTTTGAATCCTAGGCTAGTAAGAAGGTAGGCACCTAGAAGATTACCTTATTCTCAACTCAATACAAGGCAGTTCCACTAGCAACAACAAGCTTATTATCTAAGTGAAGCTCCATCACAATCGTACAAGCAATATCAATAGTGGTAGCACTTAGAGTCATGGGGGATGCCACCACCTAGGTAGTAGTACCCTTACAAGTAGCTAGATTTATATGGTTACTATGTTTAGCAACCCATGTCTCTGCATGAATCTTTTAGTCATGGTTCATTCCAACATCACTACTACCCTTCAAGGTATTATAGAACTTATTCTCCATCTCCTAGAGGTGAATCCCCATACCCTTATCATCCTTCTCATCCTTTAGCACATGTTTCTTCACCCTCAACCCAATTAAGACATGCCCTGTCCATGCAGGATGAGATTCCCATGCATCTGAAACAACGTAATGCTACCAACATTGTTAACTTATAGCTAGCTCAATAGCCAAGTGGTATGGAAATCATATCCTATAAAAGATCATTCTTCCAAACTAATAACCCTAAAAATCCCTCACTAACTTATGTGGCTAGTCATCCTATGTCTCCTTCATGCTCTACATCTATTCTTTTCAATAGCCCTTCAAACCAAATACCTTCCAAGATCCATATAGTCAGGTTAACTCACGTTGTATCTAATTGGATCAAGGTTGGAAACCTTCCAAGGAAAAGAGCTGATCTTGGAGGTCCCCTCATCTACTTGCATATCACTAGAAATGAGCCATGCAAGGCTCTTCTTGATTCAGTTTGTGATGTTAATTTGATTTCCAATGAAATGTACACAGCTTGAAACCTACCTCCTCTCAAGAAGAGCAACATTCATTTAGAATTGGTAGATCAGTACATCATTTTTTCCTTGGGATTAGTAAAGGACATTGTGACCACTTTCTATGGATGGTCCTATCCTACCAATTTCTTGGTGATCAAGGTTGAAAATTCCAAGGAAGATTTTCCAATCATTATGGGAAGTGCTTGGTTAAGCATTATTGATGCATGAATGGACATCAAAGATCTTTCCCTAGAAATTTCTAAGGAAGACACTTTTAAAAAGATTAAGAAGAATAGAGTTCCATGAATCACATACAGCAATACAAGGTGTAATTATGTGTAGAAATTATGGTCTATCAAAATCACATCAATCAAAGCATGCAAATAATATGCAAAGAAATCTAAAATTCAAAAGTTCCTATACACAGCAACCACAAAAAAAGAGGACACCCAATGACTAACAACTAATTCTAAAAGTAGCACACTTTGCATGGAACCAACTGAGTGCCTAATTTATGCCTATGTTGAAGGCATGGATGAACTAAAACAAGTTCATCACCAACTCTCTGATGATGAACCTAATGATACTTATTGTAAAGACTTGGAAATCCTTGATAATTTTAAATAGGAGCCCTTAGAGTTAAAAACTCTACCTACTAGCATCGAGTATGCATTTCTAAAAAATGGAAAACTAGTAATAATCAATGTCAACCTTGCTCCTGAGCAAAAAGGGAAGTTGCTAAATGTGGTTAATAAATGGTCAATAGCCTTTACTTGTTCATATCCTAAACTCATAGCAATTGATACTTAAATATGTTAGCATCATATCTATATTGATCCTCCATCAAGCTAAAGAGGTAGCCATAGTGGCAGCTGAATCACAAATTGAAGTAGATCGTTAAAGAGGAAATTCAACAACTCCTCAAGGTGGGGTTCATCTATCCAATCATAGATAGAGAGTGGATTAGCCCACTTGTGATTATGCCAAAGAAATATGGCAAGTAGCAGGTCTATATTAATTTTAGGTTGTTGAACATGGCAATGTTCAAAGATAACTTCCCATTGTCATTTATAGGCCAAGTGTTGGACACTATCTCTGGGCATTGTTATTATAACTTTCTAGATGGTTATAATGGTTATAACTAGATTCAAATTTTTCTAGAGGATTAGGCCAACACAAGATTCACAAGTCCTTGGGAGACATTTGCATATAAAAAAAGATGCCTTGTGATCTTCTAATGCCTTTTCCTTAGTAGTTTTTAGTACCAAATTGGTGGTGGGATAGAAGTCTTCATGGATGGCTTCTCCACCTATGGCACTATGTTTGAGAAAGCCCTAGACTACCTTGAGCAAGTGCTCAAAAGGTGCATGGAGACCAATATTTGGCTCAATTGGTAGAAGAGCCATCATATGGTCCAAGAGGACATTGTGTTGGGGCACAAAATCTTACAAGCAGGGATTGAGGTGAACCCTCAAAAGATTAGGATCCTCCAAGGAATAACCCACCAACAGAAAATCATTAAAGATGTCCAGTCATTCCTTGGACACTCTGGCTACTACTAGAAATTCATAGAGAATTTATCTAAGATCACTAAACCATTGGTTAAGCTTACAAAGAAAGATGCTCCATTCATATTAACCTGGAAGTGCAAAAATAAATTCTAATAACTCAAGAAAAAACTCATGGAAACTCTAATTCTACATGCACTTGACTAGTTCCATCCATTTCACATCGTGATGAACATGTTGAACTATGCCTTGGAAGCTATGCTTACACAATTGAATGATCCGAAATGTCCTTATTACATGCATTTCACAAGCCAAAGCATTGTGGATGCATAGCTTAACTACACCACAACAAAATAAGGGCTAATGATAGTGGTGTATGCCTTGGAGAAATTCAAGCATTATGTGCTTGGATAAAAAGTATTTGTGCACATTAGCCACAGTGCCATTTTCTTCCATATGAATAAGCCAATGATGAGGCCCCATGTCATACAATGGCTTGTGATCTTGCAAGAGTTCAATCTTACAATGGTAGATTAAAAGGAAACTAAGAATGTGGTTTCTGGTCACTTGTCTCGGTAATGATGTGAAAACAAAGAGGAGGAGAGCTCACTCTCTATTCAATTTCCTAATGAAATCCTCTTTACTAGTGTAATAAATGAATAAGTGACTACTAAACCAAAATGGTATGATGGCATCCTCACTTATCTTCTTACTTAGGAGATGCCATAAGATTTGGAACACTGAAAGAAACAAAAATTTCTTCATCAAGCCAAACACTTCATAGAAATCAACAAATACCTTTACAAGGTGGGCATCGATGTCTTGATTCATTGGTGTGTCCCTGATGCTAACCAACTACATGTTCTCCAAGACACTCATGAGGGCCCTTGTAAGGGCCACTATGTAAGGAAACACATGACCATTAAGATCTTGATGTTAGGGTATTACTGGCCAATAATCTTTAGGGATGTCCACCAATTCATCTACTCTTGTGAACATTGCCAACAAGATGGTGGGATGACCACTTGAATAAAAGGGCCTCAATACTGGATCCAATCACTAGAATCCTTTGATATTTGGGGCATATAATTTGTGGGTTCCATCACATCCATGTCAAATGAAAATGCATACATAATACTTATTTTTTACTATTGTACAAAATGGAAAAAAGCAACAACTATCACCAACTACACATCTTTCAGTACTACTTAGTTTGTACAAAAAAATGTTGTAAATAGGTTTGAAATTCCATGTGCACTAATTTTTGATAATGGTACTCATTTTATAGGTGCTACTTTTTGCAAACTCATGCAACACTTAGGGATCAAACATAAACTAACAACACCCTACCATTCGCAAGCCAATGGTTAAGCAGAGGTTACCAATAGGGAGATCACAAAAATCTTAACAAAAATAATAAGCAAATATAGGAGAGACTAGAGCACGAAACTCAATGATGTCCTTTGGGCCTATCATTCCACATGGAAAATCCCTATAGGCTACTCTCCCTATGAGCTGGTGTACAAAAAAATTTCAACTCTTTCCATTCAATCCAAGCTCCGTACACTTTCAATAGCCTGTGACCTTAACCTTGACCTTGACCTTAGCCTAGTATAGAAAGAAAGATTGATCAACCTCAAAGTGCTAGATGAGAATCAATTGGTGGCTTTTTCCTTGAATGAAGTACACAAGGCATTCAACAAAATATGTCATAACATTAGGATAAGGAAAGTTAAATTTCAACCTAGAGACAAGGTCCTCTACTGAAACCTCACACATGTACCTCAATGAAATAAGTTCCAAACATTGTGGGAAGGGCCTTACATCATTTATAAAACCTTTCCTTCTAGGTCCATGTTAATTTATAAACCTGAGAGCCTAAACAAGAAGCAACTAATCAACATGCAACAACTTAAACCTTTCCATGAGCCCAAGCAAGCCAGTGCAAGCAATGCCTCATCAAATGGACACCCATGCTTAATTTTTAAAATCTCCTCTTTTTAACTCAGTCATGGGGGAGATGGTCATCCATTCAAATTATTAAAGTGACTCCTCAATTTTACTACCTTTTTTCTTATACTTTTTGGTTTTACACTTTCTTTGTTTTATAATTTTTGTTTCACTTTGCTTTTTTTCCAATTTTTTGTTTTACAACATCATTGGTACATTTTATATTTCTTGGGTATTTTATAATTTCTTCCATATTTTACTTTATTTTTGGATAATTTTATTATTATTTTTCTAATAAAAGTGCTTTGTTTCCAACAAGAAAGAGTGATGGTGTAGCTATTTGCTAATGGTGGTTGCTACTTAATGTTTTTGATTGCTAATGTCTAGTTTCTATTTTTGAATTTTTATGACCAATGACTAAGAAAAATTTTCTTTTTCATAGAATAGGCAGTGAGTCCACATCATCCACCCATCCACAAACTCTATGGTCTTCTTGGTTTTGGAAGCATGAGGTCCCTTTTTCATTAATAAAACTTCAACAAACTTGTAACCCTGGTAGTTTTCAAACTTGGAAAAGACTCAAAGGCTTGAACAATGTGTGACTTCAAGGATATTTAAAGCTCTTTGTACCTCTCTAATTTCTTGAGTGCATCCAAAAATCCATAAAAACATAAAATTCAAAAAAAAAGAAAAAAAAAACATGATGGGAATTCAAAGCACACCCCTTAGGCAAAATAACAAGCTACAAGTATGAGTTATGGAACTAAAAAGACATGTTACCCATGCCTATAGGTCAACTCTAACTAAGGTTCTTTCTCACTTTTTGCTTCTCTTTTCTTCCCAATTAAGGAATGGTGTTTGATCTATAGGAGCATTCTTGTGTCTTGAGGGGATGGTCTAGTCATAGAGTGGTGATGCAAAGTCACTTAAAGTAGTTGGTTTTAATCTAGACTAAGGATGGACTTTGTTGGATCATTTAACCATAGAATTCACATGGCACTTCATGTGAGCACGATTGGGAATTCCATTCCATTTTCTCACTCATCCATCAATGCTTTCCATAACTCACCTCACTATCAATTTTTATGTTTTTGTTTAATGTCTTAGTTTGATGTGTTGAAATTCTTAGATAGATTCTTCTAGATTCAGCCCTTAAATTTTTATAACTATTAATCAACTGTGGGACCCATAGACTCCTTAGTTGGGGTTATCCAAGGGCAAAAAGTACATGTGCCTACTATGGGAAGGACTCACTTACATATCTCTTGGTTGGGCTTGTTAAGTTCCTTATCCTTAGGCATTTTTGTAATCAAATATTTCATGCATCCCATTGATGCATCCAACTATGTGCTTCTTAAGACATATACTTCATTAAATTTCATTCTCCAATTTTTTCCAAATTTTGAGCATTCATGATCCCTCTTCAAGTATTCCATCATGTTCACAGCTTTTCTAGCTCTCTATAAACATCAATTTCACAAGAAAACTCCTTGTATTTTTGAAGATATTTAATGTGGAAATTTTGGGCATAGGCTCCATACATGGGTACCTATCGATGGAGCCCTTACATAAACAGTACCCCGTATATGGGATCCCATCGACATAGGGGTCCACCCACCTATAAATAGGTGACAACACTTCCAAAACCCTCCAAAAATCCATATCTTCCTAACTATTTGTCTAATTCACTTCATTCTTTAACCTTATTACTACTAGAGGTAAGCTCTTTGTTGTGGAGGCCACAAACCTTAAGCTTTTGATAAAAAAAATTTCAAAAAATTTCTAACTCCCACAAAGGTTTAACAAAGAAGCCAATATTAAAACATCAAACTATAAGAGTTAAACCCTTCCAACAAACTCTGATAACATTTTAATTTTAAAATCATCAAAATAATAATAAAATAATCAATCCACCATGCTCCAAACTTAGCTTAACTATAACCACCCAATGAGAAACGTACTAAATGTTATAAGTTACACATTGGATGCTAATCCTTGGTTATGTTGTAACCACAAATGGCACCTAAGGGAAAACATGCATATGAAAGAGAGACTAAGGGACAAATAGCCAAAATGGCAAGGGGCCAAGAACAAGCCCATGAGCAAGTAGAGATCCATGCAATGGAACCTCTTCAAGAGGAACCCAAAGTGGAATGTATCCAATAGATTCCTAAAGAAGCTATGGCAACAAAATAGTCTCACTAAGATGAGGAACCTGAACCAAGACTGAACCTTGAAGTGACCTTGATAGAAGCTTACCTCAAGTAGATCATGAATAGGAAGGTCTAGAAATCAGTGCTCCAAGAATTAAACTTTGAACCTTTCTTGGAGTTTGCACCACCAAAATTCAAAGCTCAACCAAAATAACTTCTAGTGGGGAGTGATACATGGAAGAGACATACTTGTTCTAAAATAATCAATAGGTTAATTCAATGATCAAAATCTAGGACATCTTAGTATCCTACTTGGTGAAACTACAGAAGTCTTTGGGTTACCAAAACCTAGGGCAAATCTTGCTAAAACCCCATGTAGGTAGATCTTGATGTCAAGAAGGAATGAACATAGTGGTGTCATGGAGTCGACTATAAGGAATTTGGTGCACTCATCATGGTAGAATTTGCATACTTCAAGATTTTAGCCTTCCACCTTAATCCAACAATGAGGCCAAGTAAGATCGCTGCCCTCTTCACCCATGCATATGTTGCTCTAAGGGATCAATTCCCCATTAACCTTCCTTAGATAAGATAGATAAGAAATTTAAAGAAAATGAATGTGAAAGAAAGGCACTTCCTTTCCCATGTCTCATCAAAAAATTATGCAAGAGGGAAGGCAAAACATGTTATACAAACAATGCTATCTAACGTGCTTCTTCTGCTTCTTGGGTAGAGATGATAAAGGACAAGGTACCTACTAAAATCATCCAAGAAGAGGAGCAGTGACCCCCACCTCCACCACCCACTCATGAAATAACACCAATAGCCTATGTTGCCCTTGAGCACATGCATGAGATCTGAGAGCAACTCTTGCATGAGCAAGACTAGTGAACACGAACAAGTGGTGGTGATCCATCTATGTATTATCCAACAATGAGTCACCTCAATGAAGTGGCTCAAACCATCAACCAAATGGAAGGTGATACATCAATTTTCTTAGCCCAATTAATGTATTTTCTCATGAGATCAAATCCTGATGCCTAAGAGGTAACAGTTTCTCTCTCTCAATAGTAGTAATTCCTAGAAATCTCTAGGAATGTCACTACTTTTTCAACACATCTGGAGGAGGGTGAGGGGGCAACTATCTTGATGGTGCAATACCATGGGTAGGAAACAACAATAGAGGTGGTTGCTAATAGAATTTCTGATGTCTTAAATGCACTTCCAATGTCTATACCAAACATTTCTACACTCAAAGATGTGTAAATGTCTACAAGAATAGTTAGCAACAAATTAAGTACAACTTAGCACAAGGAGTTGTTGGACCAACTGGTGGGAACCAGGAAATCAATTTCAAATATCTTTGATGTTCCAAATATCATGAATATAATCCAATCAAAGTTTCATGAAGCAAGGGATATGTGCATTATATTGTTGGAGCAACTCAAAATAGTCTAGGCTTAGAACCAATGCTTAGCTACAGAGGTTGCTGAATTACGAGCCCACCTTGCCGATCTCACATTTCTCAACCTTGTGCTGACATGTGATGAAGCTTTCCAATAGCTTTAGGATAGGCTCAAACAAGATAAGAATGCAAAGGAGATAGATATCTTTAACCAGTCCATGGCCAATGCTAAAATGTACACCATTCAGAAGGACTTGATCTAGACATGTCATAAGAATGAAATCCTGACAACAAAGAATCATCACCTGCAAAATGTTAATGTACAAAAGTAATAGATGCAAGAATTTATCCATCAATTGAAAGAGAAACTAGCTAGAGTGAACACTAAACTAAGAAGATTTGTAATTGAAAATAGAAATCTCTCCATGGAGGAAGTTAAATCCCTTTGTCAAAAATTTGCAATAGAGATATCCACCTGGAAGAACGAGGCTTTCAAATTTAAGAAAGGTAAGAACCATTACAAAGATCAAGTTGATCTATAGAAAGAAATCAATAAAAAACACATCCAGATGATGAAGGCAAAGCTCAATAAGGCCCTCCAACAACTCAAGAAAGGAGGTGATGTTTGGCAACCTATCTTCAATGGGCTCAATGACTACAACAAAGTAGAAATCCACATGAAAGAGCTATAGATCGAGAAGATGATAGAGTACATAGAGCCTACCAATCTCTATTATGTGAACATGGCATTGCCAACTACCAAATGTCTATTGTCAGAATTAGAGAATCAAGTGCCTAGCTCATACTTGTTGTACAAGGAAAAGTTTAAAATCCATGAGGAGACCAAACAAAATCTTGAGATTGCTAATGTTGAACTCAAGGTTTTGAGGGCACAATTTACTAATCAAAGATCAACTGTTGAGAACCTAGCCAAAAGGATGAACAACTACCAGGAGTTGCAGAATGTGGTCAAGGCATTCGATGTTAAGCAAAAAAATTTTTGTTGCTTGTTTTATCAACATGAAGAAGTTGTTCTTGGTAATGCCCTGTCCCTAGGATGTTCCTACTCCAGCCCACATTTGAGATGTTTCATGGACCATGAACAATCCCAAGGGAAATGAGGAGAAGATGAGGGCACTTTTGAACACCTTTCATCTTCTACCAAACATTGCAACTACTACCGAATAACCACAACCACCTTAACCAATGCATGTGCCTGAAGTAGGAGAAGATCCTTTGGAGCCTTAAGAGCCTCAACCACCTAGCACTGTTTGATCTTCTCCAACATCTTTGCATAATATAAGGAATTATGTTGTTAGTTTTATCCTAGTGTTCGATTTTGTTGTCCTAAACATCCAAAATTTTGTAATCAAGGTAAAACCATACACTCTAGGCACTTAGTTTTTTTTGTGTATTTTATGTGTTTGTTTTGTGTGTCAATAATCCCATACCTTCCAAATTTTGGAAAGAACTCAAGGTTGATTTTTCATTTAGTCATGGGGGTATGATGAGTCATTTGGTTGGCCACATCAATGGAATGCTATCAACGTGACCCCATCAACAAGATTCTATCAACATAATCTTGTTGACATAGGGTTTGATCCATTGATGTGTACCTATCAACGAGGCTCCCTGTTTTGCATATAAATATGTGCTCACCATCCACATTTATGGTAATAAGTCTCATAGTTGTAGCAAAGCTCTTGTAGTTTTGTCATTCAGAAGTTAGAATATTTTTTCTAAGTGCCCACAGTAGGAGTCAAAGAGTGTACAAATATTTATTCAAGCACTGTTATACCTAAGCATGGTATTGTGTGTTCCAATAAAGATGAGCTTTCAGATAAACGTTACATCACTTTGAAATAGATTAATTATTTCCTTTATCCATTTAATATTTTAACCAATTTCCCTTAATTTTTTAAGTAATTAATTAATTAATTAAGCTAGACTAAGCTAAATTAAATAGCAATTAATTAAACACATAAGTATGACCACTTCAAGAATATGCTTGGTGCTTGGTAATCCCACTAATGCTTAACGTTTGGTAACCCAATAGCATTAAATGTGTTCACAATGTGTATGGCAAGTGGGAATGGATGCTTATGTTAGGATTAGTTAAATGTTAGCTAGTTAGATTAAATTAGCAATTAAATTACTTTATTCATCATTCTTTATTCTCAAGTGACTTAGAACATAAAACACAAAAAATGATAAAAATCATATGTCTCAATTGCACTTAACCATACCTTTGCATTTTTCAAGTGTGATTGGAAAGACAACGATTGTAATGGTTAGTTTTACTTCCTAGAAACCAATGTACTTAGAAGGTTATAAGTCCACGGAATTTCACTAAATCACATGTGAACGCTTAGTGATTCATATGGTTGGACATAATGTCTACTCCAACTCATCAATGGGTTAAAGTAATGAAGGCTAAATATTTAAACCATAGAAGATTTTTCCATAAAGATGATATTACTGGTGGTTCTACAATATGTATAAGATGGTAAGGAACTAGAAAAAATTTAATGCATAATGATCAAGAGAAGACATCCAAGAAGAAGAATCACATTTTTATTTGGTTAATAAACTTTCCTTCTTTAAACTATAGACAACCTTATCAAAGATAAAAGAGTTTCTAACTAGATAATAGTTCTATAAAATTTTAGAAAGAAATGGGAAATACAAGAGTTTCATATTGATTTAATTATTTACAAAAATTTTGAAGGATGAAAAAATGTCCCAAAATAAAAGAAAAAGCATCATTGTTCTCATCTGCAAAAATAAAGATGTGGAAAGCTATGCAAACTAGAAAGGGATCAAGCTAATGAGCCATACTATAAACTTTGAGAAAGATTTAGAAGAATTTCTTAAACTTGAATAATTAGTATTAAAAATCAATTTGAATTTACATCAAGAAGATCTACTATAGAGACCATTTTCTTGATATGAAAATTAATGGAGAAATCTAGCAAACATAGAAAAAATCTTCATTGACTTAGAAAAAGAAAATGAAAGAATGCTTGGAGATATTATTTAGTAGGCCTTATAGAGAAAAAACATCCTAATCAATATATTAAACTAATTCAAGATGCATAAAATAGCTATTACTAAAATTAAAATAACTCAAGGATCACATATAATTTTCAAATTAAAATAGGTCTACATCAATGGTATGCAATTAGCTCATACTTATTTGTCATTGTTATGGATGAATTAACAAAGGAAATACAAGATGAAATCTTATAGTGTATAATATTTTCAAATGACATTATATTGATGAATATAGCTCCAAAAAATAGTTCTAAAATGGAGAAGTAAATATATAGTCTAGAATCAAGACACTTAGAAATTAAAAGTAAGAATGAATATATAGAACACAATTTAAATAACGACATAAATAGAGGTGAAATAAAAAAAATTCAAGGCTAAAAAATCTCTCACTACAAACAATTCCACTATCTAAGATCAATGCTCCTATCTAATAAAACATTGATAAAGACATATGAAATAAAATTTGGGAAAGATGGTCACAATGAAGATAAGCTAATAGTTTATATATGATAAAAGAATCCCAACAAGATAATAATCAAGTCTGCTATCTTATATGATACTATATGTTAGGAAATGCAAAAGAGGCATGAATAACAAATCAGTATGGTAAAAATGCAAATGCATATATGAACATTGAGTATTACGAAAAGAGATAAAGTGCACAATGAAAACATTAGATGAAAACTTAAAATAGCTTCTATTTTAGATAAGTTACAAAATTGGTATCATAGATAATTTGAGCATGTGCAAAAAATATCAAATAACAAGCCTATAAAAAAGGTTACTACATCACTATTATAAAAAAGCCATTGAAATGAAGATAAAGACATGGGGAAAATAATTGAATTTGATATAAAAAATAGCAAATAAACAAAGATCTTCTTTCTTTTTTTTTGAATGATAGAAATAAACTCATGTTGCCAACCCCATTTTGTTGGGACAAAGCTAGAATGATGATGATGATGATATTATGCACTCCCAAATATATATCACCAATACAATGCTTTCATAAATAGGGGTGTTAAAACCAAAAACATTTTTTTAATAATATTTACCCAAATCATATAGTTAAATTAGAACTTTATAATTCAATATTACCCACCAAAGTAAAATCCATAAAATCAAGACACTTAACACTAGCTAAGAACTCATTGTCAAAAATACTCTTAAAAATGGCAAACTCTTATAATATTTTATGTACATGTCAAGTGGATAAAGAAGATGCTCTATAGAAATGATGGATCAAATTCAGAATTTTAAGTTACCAAAGCAAGAGTCTTATCCTTAGGTTAACACATAATTCTTAAAAATAAATATTCTTCCAAAATGGCAAAGGCTTATAATATTTTTTAAAGATAAGCCAACTACAAATCATAGATCATGACAATCAAGGAAACCTTATCAGTAAGGCTAAATAATATTCTATCTATAATGCTCTAACAAGAGCTTATATAAGTAATGCTAAATAATATCCATAATATTAACACATTTTCTCTAAGCAAATTTGTAGCTTCTATGTTTGTCTTTCTATTGCAATGTATAAAAAATCAGATATGGAAGGGAAAAGGATGTCTCCATGAAAAACAACAATTCATGAAAATTCAAAAAATATATTTATAGCACATGATTTATTATGGGTGTTAAGAATCTCATAATAATTATAATATAAGTAAACCCTAAGATATATAATTCAATTAGAACCTTATAACTTAGCATTTCCCAGTAAAATAGAACCCATGACTTAGAGCATAAGATTTATTACCAAACTTGGAATTAGTTATCCTTTTGATCATGCATTCAAAGTGATCTAACAAAAATTATAAGGAAAATACAATGAATTTGATAAAATGATGACTTGAATAATTTTCAATATAATTAATGAAATGTCAATAACGTGACTACGTCAATGCATTCTCGTCGATGCATCCCCATCGATGCTCTTTGGATGCATTAGTGCATGTGCATTGACACTAATGTAATTATTGCCTACATAAATGCATACACCCATTACATTTATTGCAACATTTAATCGTTACCTTAGCTAGACCCTTGTAGTTTCTTTACATAGAAATTAGTAAAAATTTTCCTTTGAGTTCCCATGGTATGGATTGAATTAATTCTATGGCATTTTATTCAAGTGCAATATTTACCTAGACATAGTTTCATGAATGATAATAAAATTGAAATTTCTTCAATTCATTGTAGTACTTGGATTAATTTAAATCTACTTTCTAATAGTTCACTTTGAATGCAATTTCCTATTCTATTATTATGTATTTAATATTATAATTCATAATTAACATGAGTATGAATACTCCGAGCATAATATATTGATGCTTAGTAATCCTAGCAATGGATACCTAATATGCCGAACAGCTGGTAACCCAACAGTGTTAATATATGTTTAGGATGTATACAAAAACTAGAAATGAATGCTCCTTGTTTAGGATAGGTGATGAGCCGCAAGGTACCCCTACGCTCAACCATACAAATACAAGCGTTTCATGCATGATTCGGTCAAATTCCAAGGACTAAGTGCTTATGTGCCCTTGTGGAACAAGGATGGGTTGGTTGATCATTGTCTTCCCAAGCTTACCTGTATGTCATGATTGTATGGTTAAGTAAGCTTGAGGCATATGATTTTTGTAGCTTTTATGTTTTTATGTCCTACACTAGTAGGGAAGGAGAGAGGTAACTAAGTGACTAATTTAACTTAACTACTCATAAACTAAGTTCTAACTAATCCTAACACTAGCATCCATTCCCACTTGTCGTACACATCCTGAACCAGTGCAACACTACTGGGATTACCAAATNTATAATGCTCGCATAAAGATCCATCCACACTTAGACCTCTTGTTTTGGGTACTTGGAAAATACTCTAACTTTCAAATAGACTACAAGAGTTTCACTACTTGACTACTAAAAGACTTCCTTCCCAATTGTGTGCCTGGGCACTATATTTATAGGCTTGGAAGCAACTACTCTAATAATTAGAGTAACCACTCTAATAATTAGAA
>MNCI01009412.1:1295948-1361662 GCA_015680685.1 Gnetum montanum
CATCATATGATACGAGGGCTTACCATTGGCTTATTCATGAGGAACCAAATTTCACTATGATCTATATGTATATATACTTTATATCCCAATACATAGTGTCTAAAATTTTCTAGTGCAAACACTATAGCCATTAATTCTTTCTCTGTGGTAGTGTAGTTAAGTTGTGCACCAGCAATACTTCTACTTGCATAGTGGATGTAATAAGGATGCTTCTAGTCATCTAACTGTGTAAGTACAGCTCCTAAAGCATAGTTGAATGCATCAATCATGATATGGAATGGTTTGGACCAGTCAGGAGCTTGTAGAATGGGTGTTTCTACTAACTTCTATTTTAGAGTTTGGAAAGCTAATTTGCATTCCCTGGTCCACTTGAAACATACGTCCTATTTCATTAATTCCACCAATGATTTGGAAAACTTTGAAAAGTTCTCAATCAATCTCCTATAGTAGCTAGTATGTCCAATGAATGATAGAATATCTTTGATAGCTTCCGATTGATGGGTAATTCCTTGGATAATTTTGATTTTCTCAAGGTCTACCTCTCTCCTTGTGTGTGAGATTTTGTGCCTTAGTACTATGCCTTCTTGGACCATCAAATGGCTTTTCTACTAGTTGAGCCTCAAATTGGTTTCTACACATCTTTTTAACACTTGCTCCAACCGATCTAAGGCTTGATCAAAGTTTGCTCCATAGGTGGAGAAATCATCCATAAATACTTCTACACCATTTCCTATCTGTTGTTGGAAGATGCTTTGAACTAGTCATTGAAATGTTGCAGGGGCATTGCACAAGCCAAACGGCATCTGTTTATATGCAAACTTCCCCAAGGACTGGTAAATGTAGTCTTGGCTTGGTTTTTTGGGGCTTTATGTATTTGGTTATATTTTCTATATCCATCTAGAAAACTATAATAGTAATGCCTTACAATGGTGTCTAAGACTTGGTCGACAAATGGTAATGGAAAGTGATCTTTGAATGTTGCCATATTTAGTAGCCTGAAATCTATGCACATCCTCCATTTGCCTCCATTTTTAGGCACAATAACTAAGGGGCTAACCCATTCGCTATCAGCAATGGGGTATATGAACCCAGCCTTGAGAAGTTGTTTGATTTCTTCCTTAACTACTTGCTTCAGCTTAGGGTTCAACTGCCTCTACAGTTTTCTTCGAAGCTTCATGGAGAGGTTAGTGTAAATTCTATGTTGACATATCCTAGGATCTATTCTAGTTAATTTGGGATATGACCAAGCAAAGGCTTTCGATCATTTATTTATTACCTTCAGCAATTCTTCTTTCTGTTGAGGAGCAAACTTAGCATTGATAATTACGGGTTTTCCATTTTTAAGGAACATGTATTCCATACCAGTGGGTAATGGTTTCAGCTCAAGGGGCTCCTACTTAGATTTCTTAGGGATTTCCAACTTCCCCCTATTGATATTTTCAAGGTTAAGACTTGGAAGTTGGTGGTGGACTTGCTCTAATGTGTCTATGCTATCGATGTAAGCGCAAGTCAAACCCTCAGTCGGTTCCATACATATGAGTGAACTGCTTTCTTGATCAGCTATTAGCCACTAGGTGCCTTCCTATTTTGTGGCTACTACATATAGGCATCTTTGAATGTTGATCATTTGTGCACACTGATTGCATGTAGGCAATGTTAAACTTTGCACAAACCATGACCTCTACACGCAATTACACCCTGTGTCACTATATGCGATGCATGGAACTTTCTTCTTCTTGATCTTTTCGAATGTATTTTCCTTCAATATTTCTAGGAAAAGATTGTAAATTCCTAGGCATGCATTGATGGTGCTTAGCCATGCTCTTCCCATTATGATTGTGAAATCCCCCTTACGGTTGTTTACCTAAATCATTAGGAAGTCAGTTAGGTACGACCACCCACAAATAGTGGTAATAATGTCTTCCACCAATTCCAATGGGATAGTGATGGACTGGTCAACCAACTCTAAACATATGTTGCTCTTTTTCAATGGAGGTAGGTTCCAGGCCTTGTACATTTCTTGAGAAATCAAGTTGACATTGGAACCTAAATCCAAAAGAGCCTTGCATGATGCATTTCCAGTGATTTGTAAGTATATTAGAGGACTCCCAAGATTAGAGAATTTCCTGGGAAGGTGGCAAACTTTGATCCAATCGGTGATGGCATGTGTTAGCATGATCGTATGCATTAAGTGCGATGATTGGGTTGAAGGGGGATTTGAAGTTTTGATTAATACTAAGGCATCTAAGGAATCAGCCACTTGTGATTGCAAGGGCTTGATTGGACTGTTGGTTCTAAAAAAAGGTCTTTTCTTCATGTGGTTGTTGGAACCAACAATAGGTTGAGAGTTAACAACCCTCATGGCATTACATTGCTGCAACTGGGTAGGGATTTCACCTTGCATCGCGGGAGCAGGTGGTAGTGGATCTATTGGTGGAAGAGATGTGACCGGATGAGAAGGATGATATGCTTACAAAATATCACCTCTAGAAGAGGGATTCCCATAATACTCATGGGCTTGGTAGTGAGGTTGAGGAGTGACATGACCAGTAGAGTCACATGGGGAGATTGGCTACTACACGTAATATTCATACAAGTCAAGTTACCAGTAAGGATATTGTTGCCTTGGTGGTGTCATTCCCCATAATTGTGAGTGATGCCACTATTTATATTGCTCAATCTATTGTGGTGAAGTTCCACTGGGATAATATGTTAAGGGTTGGTGGAACTACCTTGGGTTACCTTGAGAATAAAGTAACCTTTGGGGTATTTTCCTTTTGTTTAATCATGGGTTGAGTGCATACATCCCAGACTCCTGCAAATGTGAGATTATAGGGCAACATCCCTTAGGATGGTCATATTGACATATCTCACATCCACTATCATTGTTTATTTCCAAATCCACAACCTCTTCAATGATGGCAACTTTGTCCTCACCCTTGCTACGTGCGTGTTCAGCCTCTTTCTTTTTTCTTTTCTCACTACCTTGCTCTCTAGACTCCTCTACTATTTTAAAATAATTTGAAATCTATTGTCTAAGGAATCCCATATTTTTTCTACCTTTTCTGAAACTTCCGATGTCATCTTTTGGATAGGCAAAGTTTTCCTATTCACCATCTCTTCAAGTGGTGATTCTTCTTCATCCTCACAAAATCTTACTCCCCTCTTCCGAAGGGAAGGATCTCGATTATACTCTTCTACACTTTCTCTCTTCCATAGTTCACCTTCTTCCTTAGCAACTTGCTCCAATAGTCTTTGAATTTGATGGGACCTAAGCTCAAATAGTCTTCCTTGGGCATAAGTCCCAAGGGTTCTTCTTGTTTCATGCCTAAGCCCATCCACAAGATGGTGCAGTTGATCCCTTTGCAAATAACCAGTGCTAGGACAATGGTGTAACAGTGCATAATATCAACCTATGGCAGCATCCAAAGATTTATGTCCTCCTTGTTTCTAGCCTTGGATTTTCTTTCGCAAGTTAGACACTCAGGAGTACGTTTGGTACTTATTGTTAAATAATTCTAACATAGTACTCCATCTATGAATAGATTCTGGTTCATAAGACTGATACCAGCTTTCCACTTCTTTAACTAATGTCCGTGGGAACAACTTAAGATTTTTTCATTCATTCTCTATGTTCTGTAAGGCACATGCATCATGGAATGCTTGTAAATGATTCTGAGGATCAGTGTTGTATCCCCCTTCAAATCGTGGGATGTTGTTCATATCTAATCTCTTGATCCTACTATCTTTCTGATGCCTTGTTGAAATTCTAATAGCCTCAGTTATTTCTAACATACTTCGAGTAGCAAGGAGGGGTTCATCATGACTATCTCATCCATGGCGTCTATGATGCCTATGTTGTTTCCTACTCTCCCTTCTTCTATGTCGTGACTCTCTAAAGTGCCCTCGTTCCCTTTCCTAGCTGTTTCATCTCTGACTTCCACTTTTCCTACCTTTATCCCCATGGTATTTTTCTTTATGACCACATCCAAATATCGAAGGAGAGGGTGAAGGAGATAATGAAGGTGAAGAAGAAGAAGAACCATCACCATGATGGTTTCTTTACCTTCTCTTATGCAGTCTTGGCCCCAATCACGATTGCGATTAGAATGTCCATCTTTATCATGAGTTCATATTCCTTTTTCGGATCCTTTTTGCCCATGGGTATCAGAGCTTGGGTTATGAATAGTGGAATGAAGGTTTTGATACACAACCCCTTGGCCAAAGTTAAGGGGAGGAACATCGTTGTGTGGGCGATTGCCTAAGGTAGGTTCACCACCCTCATTTTTGCTTAAGACATGTGGGGCATCCTAGGACCACTTACCGTTCAAAGTCTTATGATGTCTCTCCTGTTGTAAGTCCCTTTGACATTGTGCCTCTCTGGGATAGTATTCTCTTGAGTCATGGTCTTACACAACGTATTCTACGTGTATGTGTGGCATGCCAATTCGTGTGAGAGCACAAAGAAGCATGCTCGGGACTGAATGATCGGGAGGTGACACTATGTTACCTTCTAATTCTTGCCAACGTAGTTGTTCATCTTGATGGAGGATAAAGGTGAAGTCTGGTATTTACTCATCAGGATGAATATATACCACTCAAACTTGTTGAGGGACTGGCAGATCAATGTCATGTGTATTACGTCGTCGACTGTTTCCTATTTCAAACCTAGGCAGTGAGATGCTTTTGTATGAAGAAGAAGACATACTTGTCTATTCAGTGTTCAATGTATTCTTGTTTATTATTTTCTCAACCAACCCTAAAGGTTCGTTCCAACAATGTGAATGATTTCTTATGTTCTAGTTAGCGCACAAACAACTAAGTCCCTGACAACGGCGCCAATGATGAGTGGCAAGGTACCCCTACGTTCAACCATACGAATACAAGCGTTTCACATACGATCCGATCGAATTCTAAGGACTAAGTGCTTATGCACCCTTGTGGAACAAGGACGGGTTAAGTAAGCTTAAGGCATATGATTTTTATAGCTTTTATGTTTTTAAGTCCTGCACTAGTAGGGAAGGAGAGAGGTAACTAAGTGACTAATTTAACTTAACTACTCATTAACTAAGTTCTAGCTAATCCTAACACCAGCATCCATTTCCACTTGTTGTACACATCCTGAACTAGTGCAACACTACTGGGATCACCAAACGCTAATCGTTACTGGGTTACCAAGTGTTACACGCATGCTCGAAGTGGTCGTGCTTGTGTAATTTAACGATTTGCTTAATTGATCAAAATGAATTGTTGTGCTAATAACAGAAATGTAAAGTGCATAAAATAAAAAAAATGCTTAAGAAAATAAATCTCAAGTGTTGCAAGGATGAATCGAAGAGCTCGTCTTTATTGCCGTACACAAGGTGTGCTCAGGTACATAATGCTCAAATAAAGATCCATCCACACTTAGACCTCCTACTATGAGCACTTGGAAAATACTTTAACTTTCTAACAGACTACAAGAGTTTCGCTACTTAACTGCTAAAAGACTTCTTTCCCAATTGTGTGCCTAGGCACTGTATTTATAGGCTTGGGAGCAACTGCTCTAATAATTAGAGTAACTGCTCTAATAATTAGAATAACTGCTAAAGTAACCGCTAAAGTAACCACTCTAATAATTAGAATAACTACTAGAGTAACCACTCTAATAATTAGAGTAACTATTGGAGTAACTACTAGAGTAACCACTCTCATCAATAGGTAATTAATTAGTTAATTTAAATATCAAAAAAAATTTCTTTCTTTAAATATTAAAAATTATAAAAATGAATATCTTACATCTTAATCATACTTAACCATATAAACAAGTTAACACAAGTGATGATTAGGAAGAAAATGACTAGTAACCACATCTTTCACCATCTAAGAATATAGGCCACCTAGGTAAATAGATTCCATGAAATTTGACCAGATCCCACATACACACTAGTCATTCATATGGTTGGACATAAGGAATTGTTGGCAACTGTTTGGGACTGCCAACTTTTTCTTTCGGTCTTGTGATCAAGATCATGGGAAACAAAGATGTTCCTTCAAACTTGAGTTTAGGTGCTTGCAAGTCTCTAGCAACACCAAGGCCCAAATACCTCTAAATAAATTCAGTGGTAATAGAGCAAACTAAGCATAAATGTGTGTTTGCTATTATGAAGGTTGAAATGGTTGGATTTGTGTATGAAACTATAACTAGCTATTATAATAAAAATTTAGCTAACCTTGTTGAATACTATGAGTCATTAAAGATTCCTATTTTGTCAAGTCACTTAGTCTATATAGTCCCTATAATATGTTTCTTGAAACAAATAAAATTTCACTAAAATGCTTAAGCACAATTCTGTAGAAATCTACTTCTAATTTCCCCTAGAGAGAAAGATCCACAAAAAAACTAAAAATAGAGCGAGATTCAATGGATTTTAAACAAAAGAAGAAGAGAAAGCAAATTTGTGTGAAATCTCAAACACTTAAGCAAGATAAATTGATCAAGAAGAAACACTTCAAAATAAAGCTATTCCAGTTCAATCTAAAATATCACAAATTGCTCGAAACCTTCTGAGCTCAACAACCAATTTTGTAAAAGACACTCTTATTAAACTACCAAAATGCTTTGTAAATGATAAAGTACAAGCTTTTATTTGGCTAGTTAATAGTTGTCAAAAATTGCAAATAATAGAACTATCAGAAAAGATTCAACAATTTCGAGATTGAAACATCAAGAAAAAGACTTTAAATAAAATGAAGCTATTTCAAATTATCTCAAAACATCAAATATTTTCTAAACCCTCGCAATTTCATAAAGACATTATTATTAAATTACTCAAGATGCTTTTCAAAAAGCTATAAGCTCTTATATGGCAACCAAATAGAAGTCTAGAATAGCACAAAAATAGAACTATAAGAGCAATCAGAAAATCTAAAAATTAAATACCAAGCACAGTACTATCTAACCATTAGCTAAGCAACTAAGATAAAATGAAAAGAAAAGAACTTACAGGATTAAAACAAAGTAGCTAAATTGTTGATGCAATTAGCAAGCCATTCTTATAAGTAGTCTTCAATAATTCTTCTTGATTTCCCTTCCCTTTGTTTCTACAATAATTCTTCTTCTTGATGCAATTAGAAGCTCTTTTTACAGTGGCTTCTTTGTAGTTACAATCATCATGAGAAATTAAGGTAAAATTAAGGTGAGTTACAAACATTATCGGGCATTTAGTTATAACTACCATAGGAAGTTACCATCACCATAGAAATACAAGTTATGGTGGCCAAGTGTCCTGTTGGATAACTATCCAATATAACCCCTTTTCTTCTTAAATCATAATTTTCTTTTTAAAAAAAACAAAGCAATCTTTTATAATAATCATGCTTCATAAAAACTCGAATGAGACACATGTCCTGATCGTCCGCAATGTCATTATGTGCCAACAAGCTTTGCATATCTGATACATCATCCTCGATCCTATATCCACATGAAACCCATGTATGTCCATGTTCATGTGCCCTGCATGCTGACGCCACTCTGAACTTCTCACTTGCACTAAAAACCCTGCAGCCCTTGTCGGGAAAAATAACATAAAACAAGAAATTTTGCAGGCCATGCAGGCCTACACCGCGTAGCCCTAATCCACTCCATCTCTCCATCAAAAATAGAGTGAAGAGATTCAAGCTGCCCCTTCAAATTCACATTTTTTGCAAACTCGAGGCCCAGGAATAGTGCTTGGCCATGCTTCGGGATTCTGGGTTGAATCTGATTTCCACTTTGAACCCTAGGTTTCTAAATTCTGTCCAGGGTGTAGCCACCCCGGAGCTCTGCAATTTGTCGTTGTAGAAGGTTGAGGAGAAGAGGCTGGATCAGATTTTCTGGAGTTTAGGATTAGCAAATGGTGGATGTCCATGAACGCCTCGGATTCGATCACTTCTGAGCTCATGCCACATCAAAAGGAGTCTCTGGCATGGATGGTTCACCGTGAGAATTCGTCGAAGTTGCCCCCATTTTGGGAAATCTGCAATGGCAATTTTGGGTTCATGAATGTTCTCACCAATTTTTAGACAAAGCAGAGGCCCTGTCTGAAGGGCGGGACTCTGGCTGACGATATGAGTTTGGGAAAGAACATTTCTCTACTTTCTCTAATTGCCACCAACAGACCTGGAGCTGTGGTTCCTGAGATTTTGAGTTTGCCTGAGCATTCTGGAGTACGGGAAGAAGAAGAAGGAAAGAAGAATAAGAACCAGTACCAGAAGAAATGGAAAAGGACGAGTAAGAAGAAAGATGCAGAAAAGCAACAGGAAAGCACAGAAGCAGTAGCAGCTATCGAAGAAAATGTTGTTTATATGGATTGCAAAATATCTTGTTTCTGCTCCATCCATTTTCTTCTTCTTCTTATCAGATAATCAAAAATCCTCATCACCTCGTCTATTGCCTTCATTCCTCTCTAATAGCGGGTTCCAGGGATTCTAAGTGGAATGCAGGGCATTGCATCAGGGACAAGATCAATGTTAACTCTGAGCTCACTGAGAATTTGGCCTTCCTTCAAGCTGAAGAGCACATGGCAAAGAGTCTTGAAAGTGATTTTACCAGGAATCTTGCGGATTAATTTTTGCGGTAATGCTCTGATTCATCTCTATAGCGTATTGCTAGCCTGACGTCCCATGTAAACTCCTCACTGACAAACTCAATTGTTCCATTTACTGCTTCTAGCATAGGCTGCAAGACGGAAAGCAGTGTGTCCAATATCTTCATTTCATTCTCTTTACTTACAATATTGAGCCTTGTATTTGCAGGTACTGTTTCAATTTCATCCTCTTCTAGAAAAGCATTCTGAAGTACCCCTAGCAATCTTGATGACAAACCATACTTACTTAATCTGCTATTGGACAACCATGATACCCTAACCATGCAAATGATCAAACATCCATCTTGAGGAAAATCACCAAGGAATTGTATGTTTTGGCAATCCAAGTTCTATTGGGATGATCTCATACGGTTTCCTCTAATTACAAATCCATTAAATGTGTATTTGAAATAAACCTATAACTTAAGTAACATTGTTCTCCAATTTTGCATGGTCGTGATACATAAAGCTTTAATGAATTTGAGTTCCTGTCAATTTTTCCATAGTGCATTACATGGGGCATGATTCAAAAGTCCTGCAACAGGAACTAAACATGCCTTCAATTTGCCATCAACAAAGACAATCTTCATGTTATTTAAGTACCAAAGATCACATGCCCAAGGAAATCAATCCCATGTATACAAGCTAGGAGGAAACATTTCTTTATTCATCCTAAATAATGTGTAGGATAGATTGTTGTGCTGAGAACAAATCTGCTCTTTTGTCTGTAGTATTTCTTCTTAATAGATTGATGCTCCATGGAATTGCAAAAATGTGCCAAAAGGAATACTTGCTACTCATCATTGATGTCATTGCTAGGGGTCTTCATTTTAACAAAGTGTACTAAGTATTTTTAGAAAGTGATATCATACAAAGTCATTTTAAAAAGTAAATAATGTAGCATCTTTCAAAAAATTAATAATAATATTTTATCAAGATACACTATATCAAAACAAACTAAGATGTCTTCTTCTCACTAGAATGACTTACCACCACCTATCAATGACTTTAACCAACAACATGACAAAACTAGAAGGAATGTTGGTGAGACACCTCAATAACTAAAGTTTGGCTATGCACATCTGAACCACTATTATACAAACTTCAACTTCATCCTCCATTAAGATGAATAACTATGCTAGAGGGATCTAAAGAGCAACATTGTGTTGTCTCCCGATTATTCTATTTCTTCAATGCTTATGGTAGCCCTCATGAAACTAAGGCTTAAACCAACAAGCCAAAATTACCAAGTAATAGAGCACCTCACTAGATATTATCATCCAACAAAGGCCCAGCTTAGGAAATATCAATGCATGGAGGCATGTCATGAAGCCTACAAGGGCAAACAAATACCAATTTCACTATTTTTATAATCAAAGGAGAGCCCAAAATTTCTATTAGGGAAATCTCAACATCAAGCCCTCCTCCTTTCGGTAAAAAAGCCATAACTCACCAACAATTACAATCAACCTTGGTGGATAACCAAGATAGAGGGAGACTTGGTTCTTGAACCAAGAGAACCTTAAGGCTAATGTCTCTGAACCTTTCATTAAAAGAACAACCAAGGGATCAAAGGAGAAGGCCAAGTTGATAACATTCTCCTAATCATTCACCTTCACCATCCTCTTCATCATCAAACTCTGATAAGAGGGATCATGACTAAGACTAAAGGAGGAATGATTGAGACCAAGATGAAGAGGATCGAAGGTTTCATCATAGGAATGGAAGAAGAAAGCATAGTCAACAGCAAGAAGAAGGGAAGAATCATCAGGAAAGAAGGCATAGTGGATCACATCAAAGAAGAATGACCATGACTATGATGAAGCATTGCTTGCTACAAGAAGAATGATCAATATTTTAGAAGTAGTTCATATTCCTACTAGGCATCAAAGAAATAGCCAAATCAAATAGCTTCATATGAACAACATCCCTAAATTTCAAGGAAGATATAATAATAATCAATAACATGATTTGCAAGCTTTCCATGATGCATGTGCCTTGCAAAATATTGAAAATGAGTGGCAGAAACTTTAATTTTTTCCCAAAACACTTATCAAAGAAGCTAAAAGTTGGTACTAGTCCTTGGAGTTGGAATCTATTCGTAGATGGAGTACAATGATGGAGCTATTTAACAAGAAGTATCAAATATACTCTAAGATGTCCAACTTAAGAAAAAAATCCAAGGGTGAAAACAAAGTAATCATGAAATCCATTGATCTAGCCTTGGATAAGTATTACTTTCCTTCTCATCAATGCCCAAGCAATGGTTTTTCTCAAAGGGAACAACTTCATCACATAATAGATTAGGTCTTAAACAAAACTAAAAGAACTCTTGGGATTTATGCCCCAAAGAGATTGTTTGAGATAAGGAATCATTAGATCCAAAGGCTTCTTGATCAAGTAACCACTGAAGAGGGAGAACTTAAAAGGAGAGAAAGTGTAGAAAAATACAACAAAGATCCCTCCATTGACAAAAGGGAGGTACATTTCTATGAATCTAAGGAAGCATCACTGGAGAAAGTGGTACAAAGGAAAACCTTGTTGATCCAAAAATTTGTTATAAAAATATAGATCAAGGTGGAAAAATGTGGGACTCCTTAAATGACAAGTTCTAAACTACACTAAAGATTATAGAGGAAAAAATAGAGTAGGTGAACTAACATAGGAACAGAAAAAGGAGAAAGGATATAGGAAAGGACTATTATCAAAAGATAAGGCTGAAGTAGTTGATGTGATTGTAGATACTAAAACAAATGAAGAAGGATATGACATATGTCAATATGAACATCCTTAAGGATATTGTCATGTATTATCACACTTACAAGAATCTAAAGTATATGCTCTAAATCTCAAGTTTGCAAAAAGGTAACCAACTGATGAGACACGATTCGCATGAGCCGCGATATCACGGTCCGCCACCAAATCTATAAATAAGAGGTGGCACTCCCCTTATTCCTCATCCTAGGGTTAAAGTAGGCAAAATCTGGCAATTTGATCACTCCAGAGATAGAATATTTTCCATGTGCCCGCAGTAGAAGTCCCCAAGTGAACGGATCTTTATTCGAGCAGCTTTGTACCTAAACGCAAGTTATGTACGGCAATAAAGAAGAGCTTTGTGGATAAACCTTGCAGTGCATGGAATAAGTTTATTACATGTTATTTCTTACCTGTTATTTATTACCTGCATTAGCGCGGCATGAGTATGACTTGATTACGAGCATTGACGAATGTGTACGGCTAATCAAGAAATCGGCTGCTCATCGCGATTAGTCTCTCTCACCCTCAACTCCTAGAATATGGAATGAGTACGACTTGATTACGAGCATCTACGGATGTGTACAGCTAGTCAAGGAATCAGCTACTGATTATGTTTAGGCTAGTTAAGTGCCTCAGTACGACCACTTCGAGCACGTGCGTTACGTGTGGTGATCCCAGTAACGATTAGCATTTGGTAGCCACAGTTGCATAGTTCAGGGTGTGTACGGTAAGTGGGAATGGATGCTAAAGCAAGTTAATTTAGACTTAGGACATTAGTTAGAGTTAGTTAGCTTTCTCAACCCTTCACCTCATAGCATAGGAGAAAAACCATAAAAGACCATAAAAATCATATACCTCGGACTTACTTAACAATACACCGTGACAACAACAAGTAAGTCTAGGAAGACAACAAATGATTAACCCCAAGTGTTCCATAAGCCGTTTAGGCATTTAGTCTGCGAAGTTCGACTGGATCGCGCGTGCTATGCTCGTTTCATATGGTTGAGTGTAGGGGTACCTCGCCAATCATCATTGGCGCCGTTGGCGGGGACTAAGTGTTTGTGCGCCGAATAGAACATAAGGGATATCACTCACATCGTTGTGAGCCTTAATGAACCTTCGGGTTAATCAAAAGAAAAATTTATATAATGGTGAAATTAGCACACCAATAAAAATGCCTTCTTCTCATAAGAGCAACTCACCACCTAAGGATCATACACGAGACAGTCGGCAACATAAAACACATAACCAAAATCAGCCAAGTCCTAAACAATATAAGATGACATATACTCATCCCGATGAGTATATTCCTAATTTTACTTTTATTCTCCATCAGGGTGAATAGCTGCGGTGGAGAGATTTGCAAGGTAACATCGTGTTACCCCCAGATCAAGCAATCTCTCGCATGCTTTTCCGTGCCTTGGCACAGATTGGCATGCAAGAACTATACGCTAAATACATTGCAAAAGATTTTGATATGAGGGATTATTATCCCACAGATGCCCAATGTATGAGAGACTTAAGGTAGGAGAGTCAACATGCACTATTGAAGGGCAAGATCCCGCACGTCCTTAGCAAAATAGGAGATGAGGAACCCCTTATCACAGGTTCTTTAGCAAATGATGTTCCCCCTCCTAACGATGATGAGGAGGTTGGGTATCATAATCTATGATCAACGATACATATCCCTGGTTCTGATGCCCATGAACACCAACTGTTCACAAAGGTAACAACCACTCATGCTAAGGACGAGCACTTAGATCGTCACCATGATTAGGGCCGTAGTAGCCGAAGAGAAGGCAAGAAACATCATCATGGTGATGGTTCCCCTTCTTCTTCCCCTTCTTCACATCAGTCATCCTCTCCTTCCACATCTGGGCATAGCCACCATGAACATAAAGGTGAGGATAAAGGTAAGAAAAATGAAAGACCTCAATGGGAAAGTCGAGAGAGAGGACAAGGGCACGAATGTAGGGAGAGTAGGGAACAATGCAGACATCACAGGCATCATAAAAGAGATGATCGTGAAGAGCCCCTACTTGTAACCTGAAGTATGCTTGACATTATGGAGGCAGTTAGGATTCCCACAAGGCATTTAAGAGACAGTCAGATCAAATGATTAGACATGAACAATATCCTATGATTTGAAGGGGGATACAATGCTGATTCGCAAAATCATTTACAGGCATTCCATGATGCCTGTGCCTTGCAGAATATAGAAAGTAAGTGGCAAAAGTTTAAGTTGTTCCCAAGGACACTCACCAAGGAAGCAGAGAGCTAGTACTGGTCCATAGAACCAAAAACCATCAAGAGGTGAAGTACGATGCTGGAACTATTCAACGAAAAGTATCAAACGTACTCTAGAGTGTCCAATTTGTGTAAGCAGATCCAAGGCTGGAAGCAAGGTACATATGAATCCTTGGATGCTGCCATGGCTGCTACTACACATTATTACATCGTTTCCCAGGCCATGGGTACACTCAGCGGGATCAACTTCACCACATCGTGGATGGGCTAAGGCATGAAACTAGAAGAACCCTTGGAACTTATGCCCAAGGATGATTATCAAAACTTAGAGCCCATGAAGTTCATAGCTTGTTGGAACAAGTAGCGAACGAAGAAGGTGAGCTATGAAAAAGGGAAAGTGCGGAAGAGTACAACCGCAATCCCTCCCTTCGAAAGAAGGGAGTGAAATTTTGTGATGAAGAGGATGAGTCATCATTCGAAGAGTTGGTGAACCGGAAAACCTTGCTGATCCAAAAATTAACAACTAAAATAGCGGCTAAGGTAGACGATGTATGGAGTTCCTTAGACTCTAAAATTGAAATTGTTTTAAAAATTGTAGAAGAGTCGAAGGTAGAACAAAGTAGTAACAAAGGTAAGAAAAAGTGGAGAGATTTAAGCCCTACACATAACAAGGGTAAGGGAAAAATCAATAACTTCGATGTGGTTGTGGACTCTGACACAAACGATGATGGTGGATGTGAGATATGCCACTATGACCATCTGAAGGGATGTTGCCCCATCATCTCACATCTACAGGAGTCTAGGGTGTATGCACTTAATCCAAGACTCAACCAATGGTAAACACCCTGAAGGTTACCTTATCCACAAGGTAACCCAAGGCAGTTCCACCAACCACTAACGTATTATCCAAGTGGAACTCCACCACAGCCCATCAGACAGCATCAGCAGTGGCAATACCCACAGTCATGGGGGATGCCATCGCCGAAACATCAGTACCCTTACCGGCAGCCTGACCCTTATGGATATTATGTGCAGCAGCCGATTTCTCCAAGTGACTCTATGAGTCACACAACCCCCAACCATCACTACCAAGTTCGGGAGTACTTCAGAAGGACTCCTTCTCCTCCGGGAGACACTCCATACCCACACCATCCTCCTAATCCATCCGCACCTCTTCCACCACAAGTAGTTCCCATAACACCTCCTGCTCCAACAATGCAAGGGGAACTTCCTCCTCAACTGCAGCAACGTCACGCTGTGAGAGCTGTAAATATCCAACCTGCTACTGGTTCTGAAAACTATAAAAAGATAAGACCTTTCTTCAGAACCAAAAGCCCATATAAACTCTCACAACAACAAGCAGTTGGGGCCATGGACACTCCACCATCTAACACTTCAAAGCACCCTTCCGTCCAAAATCAGAGCTTAACGCATACGGTTATGTTAACACATACCGTAACTGACTAGATCAAGGTAGGCCACCTTCCCAAGAAACTAACTGACCCTGGGAGTCCCTTAATCTATTTACAGATCATCGAAAATAAACCACATAGGGCTCTTCTTGACTCAGGTTCCGGAGTCAACTTAATTTCACGAGAGATGTATCACGCCTAGAACCTGCCCCAACTTAAGAAGAGCAACATTCAACTAGAGATGGCAGACAAGTCTATCACCATTCCCTTGGGATTAGTGGAGGAAATCATTACCACTGTGTGTGGTTGGTCCTACCCAGTTGATTTTCTGGTGATCGAAGTTAACAACAACGAAGGGGACTTCCCAATTATAATGGGAAGGGCATGGCTTAGTATAGTAGATGCATGCCTTAAGATCCACAATCTTTTCTTGGAAATCTCTAAAATAAACATATGTGGAAAGATCGAGAAGAGGAAAGTTCCATGCATCACATATAGTGATTCATCGGGTGATGACATGGAGGAAATGTCTCCATGTAACAGGTGTGCCCTTGAAACATTGAAACAAGGATACTTGTATGTAGCAACCACACAACCAGTAGTAGACACCCCATGGTTGATAGCTACTCAAAGGAGCAACAAAATATGCATGGAACGAACTGAGGAAACCCATGCCCATAATGAAAGCATATATACATTGGACTATGAGCGTCGCCAATTTCCACCCCTTAATCTAAGATCATCAATTGGGAAAAGTTGGGCACTTCTTAGAAATTCAAACAGGCACTCATTATTTTGGATCTCTCCCTTACAACTCAATCATGGTGGAGATGGCCACCTATGCTAATTATATGGGGCCCTTAGTTCTTTTTAGTTTTTTTTTACACGTTTTTGTTTTACAATTTCTTTAACTTTTCTACTTTTTGTTTTACAACATCGTTATACTTTTTCCATTTTGTGTGTGTGTGTGTATCCACCATGTAAGTTTGTCACCCAATAAGTGTTTGGACTGATGGTATGAACTATTTTCATATTGATTGCTAATGTTTGGTTTTTATCTTTAAGTCACAATGTTGATACTAAGGTATGTTTCTTTTGATATGGCAAGCAATGAGATCACTTCATCCATCCATCCACCAATTTCTATGGTTTATCCAAGCTTGGAAATGTACAGTCCCTTCTTAATAAGAACTTAAACGAATCAATGACTGGGCATTTCTCAAACTAAGGACTCAAGGATTGCAAAGGGTGTGACTTCAAGGAAACTTGATGCTTTTGTGTTGGTCATTCTCTTGGGTGCTTGGATGTTTTCTTCTTGATTTTTCTTGCCATTCCAATGTTACCCAATTATCGAAAGCTAAGACAATAAAAATAAGAAGTCTTTGCATGGTGTGGTTCTCATGCCTAAAAACACAAAACACAAAAAAAAACTAATAAAACTACTTGAGAATTCAAATCACACCCCTTAGACGAAATAAAATGTGGGCTACAAGCACTGGTTATGGAACCAAAAGTGTTCCCTCTAACTAAGGCCCTTCTCGCTTCTTATTCTCTCCTTTGTTTCGTCGGAATGGTGGTGGCTTTTTGGAGATGCATCCTCATTATCCGAGTGGATGGTTTAGTCGAATGCATTGATGCGAAGTCACTGGAAGTGGTTGGTTTGAGACCAGAGTTGGAATGAGATGTGTCAAGTCACATTAATCATGAAACACACAAGGGGTTGTACACCACCTTGTTCTTGGGATTCCATTCCACTCTCTTCTCTCCATCCTTCTCTCCATTATTCACCTCATTTTCGGTTGTATCATTAGTGTATATATTTTGGTTGATTCATTGTTTTCTTTTTGGTAAACACTTGTGGTTAAGACTTTAACTCTTGTTCCAGATGACATTCCCAGAGCCTACGGACTCTTTGAATGTGGGCTTGTCAGGGCATTAAGGGCATGAGCCTGCTTTGGGAGAACCCACTGACATTCCTATTTGGGGCATTCATTAACTTCTTTCCCTTAACATTTTGCAATTAATTTTATTTTGTTCATTTCCATCTTGACATCCACTTTCTCGACATTACCATTTTCCCTTTTTATCTATCTTTCTCACTCCTTTTCTTTCTCTATTCTAATGCTACCGAAGGTTCACGATTAGTCATGGGGGTACAGGGCCTGATTTTTTCGATTTTCTCCTAGCCCCAAAATTTTTGATTTTCTTCCTAACCCCTACACCTTTGATAGTCATCAGTAACATATTCCCAAACCCATATCAGCCATACCACAACCTAGCCAATGAACTTACACCGTAACAAGGTATCAACTACATTGAGATTCATTTACCCTTGCTAATTAAGATTGTGTTGTGTGTGCAGATAGTGACCATGCAATAACGAATTGGATCTGGAGCAAACACTTGGACTGGAGCAACGCTGAAGCAGCTATGCAAGGATTAAGATCGATGGTGTGCTTATGGATGGACAATGAAGGCGCAATCTTGGCATTGGCAGCAGCAACACTTCTTTCTCTCTCTCTTTCTCAGCTACAAACAAAGGCCTGCTGTCATTGTAATAAGGTGTTCACCCTTGTTGTCATGAACACCAGTTTTGTCGAGTCTTGTAATGATGATCCATTCACATGTCATCCCATTAGTTCTATTCCCCTCAATAATTCCATACCTTCCCAATATTATTGTAAGGAACTCGAGGATGAGTTTTCATTCAATCATGGGGGTATGATGAGACGCGATTCGCATGAACCATGATATCTTGTACGCAATATCACAGCCGCCGCGATATCACATCCCATGCGATATCACATCGTCCCCTGCGATATCGCGTATGTGATATCATAGTCCATCACCAAATCTATAAATAAGAGGTGACACTCCCCTTATTCCTCATCCTAGGCTTAAAGTAGGCAAACTCTGGCAGTTTGATCACTCTAGAGATAGAATATTTTCCATGTGCCCGCAGTAGGAGTCCCCAAGTGAACGGATCTTTATTCGAGCAGCTTTGTACCTGAATGCAAGTTGTGTACGGCAATAAAGAAGAGCTTTGTGGATAAACCTTGCAGTGCATGGAATAGGTTTATTACATGTTATTTCTTACCTGTTATTTATTACCTGCATTAGCGCAACCTGAGTACAACTTGATTACGAGCATTGACAAATGTGTACGGCTAATCAAGAATTCAGCTGCTCATCGCGATTAGTCTCTCTCACCCTCAACTCCTAGAATATGGAATGAGTACGACTTGATTACGAGCATCTACGGATGTGTACGGCTAGTCAAGGAATCAGCTGCTGATTACATGTAGGCTAGTTAAGTGCCTCAGTACAACCACTTCGAGCACGTGCGTTACGTGTGGTGATCCCAGTAACGATTAGCGTTTGGTAGCCACAGTTGCATAGTTCAGGGTGTGTACGGTAAGTGGGAACGGATGCTGATGCTAGTTAATTTAGACTTAGGACATTAGTTAGAGTTAGTTAGCTTTCTCAACCCTTCACCTCATAGCATAGGAGAAAAACCATAAAAGACCATAAAAATTATGTACCTCGGACTTACTTAACCATACACCATGACAACAACAAGTAAGTCTAGGAAGACAACGAATGATTAACCCCAAGTGTTCCATGGGGCGTTTAGGCATTTAGTCTATGGAGTTCGACCGGATCGCGCGTGCTATGCTCGTTTCGTATGGTTGAGTGTAGGGGTACCTCGGCACTCATCACCAACCAAGATATTACATTATCCATAAGGTAATTATCAGTAGCAATTCCACCAACCCAAGTATTATTCAAGTGAAGCAACATCTCAACCTTAGAATCATTATCATCAATGGCAAAACCCATAGTTGTGGGAGATGCCACCATCAAGGTAGCAATATTGCTACCATCAATCAAACCTAAATGTCCAATAGCCTGTATCTTCTCATGTCTCTATAAGCCACACTTTCTTCTTCCATCACCATTATCCCCCTAAATATCATAGAATGTCTACTATGTGAGATTAATCTCCTCTCACTTATCCTCCTTATTATTCATCATCTTAGCCTTCACCTTCTAATTCCACTCCTTTACTACCTGCATCACCTATGCAAGGTAAAATTCTACTATATCCTTAGCAATGTAATGCAACGAGGGTCATGAACTTATATCTAGATTACAATTCAAGTGGTTTTAAGTGTAAGCCTAAGAAAAGGACTTTCTTCAAATCCAACAGCCCACCTAAACCCTCATAAACATCTATGGCTACTTATCCTTCACCAACTACTTTTGAAATTAGCAATGAGTCTCCTTCAAACCAAAGGTTCCATAACATGCATACTTTCATGTTAACACATGCAATTATTAACTGGATTAAGGTAGAACATCTTCCCAGGAAAAGATCTAATCCTAGAAGTCATATGATCTACTTAAAGATTGCAAGAAATGAGCCTTGTACAACTCTACTAAACTCAAATTTTGGGGTGAACTTAATTTTTTAAAAGATATACTAAACTTGAAACTTATCTCTAGTAAAGAAATGTAATATTATATTAGAGCTCATTAATTAATCCATCACTATTCCCTTGAGATTGATGGACAATATTGTGACCAACATTTTTGGATGATCCTATCTAGTGGATTTGCTAATAATCCATGTGGAAAATTGTAAGGGGGACTTACCTCTTATCATGAAAAGGGTTTAGTTTAGTATAATTGATGTCAAGCTATAAATCAGAGACCTTTCCTTATAAATCTCTAAGGAAAATGATTTTGGAAAAGTAGAGAATAAGAGGATTCCATGCATCATGTATAGTAACACAAGATACCAATACATGCAAAAAATATTGGTCATGAAAAGCACCTCCATCACAACATGCAAGAAGTATGTCAAAACGTTGCATGTTCAAAGGTGCCCATACGCAGTAGCCACAAAAAAAAAGGTACCCAATGACTAATCACAAATGATAACTGTAATTCAACCATGTGCATGGAACCCGTTGAGATGCTCACGGGTGCTTATATTAATAAGATTAATGAAATGGAGCAAATTCAAAGTAGAATCTTCCAAAAAAAAAGTAGAAATGAATTGGGGAGAGTTGTAAATACCTAATGATTTCAAACAAAAATATCTTGAATTCAAATCTTTCTTGACAACTCTAGAGTATTTATCTCTTAATAATGACAAGCTCGTAATTATTAATATCAATCTCACTAAAGAACAAAAAGGAAGATTGCTAAAAGTTGTGAACAAATGGTCAATAGCCTTTGTCTGGTCATATGATGAATTGACTAGGATAGATTTGTGCATATGCCAACAGTGAATCAATATGAACTCCACCATCAAGCGAAAGTAACAACCATAGTGAATGTTCAATCCTAAGCTGAAAAACATTATCAAAAATAAATTTGAAAAATATATTAAATTAGGATTCATCTATCCTATGGCTACTCATTATTATGTCCAAGAAAGCGGGATAGTCAATGGTCTGTATAGACTTTAGGATATTGAACTTGATCACATTCAAAGATTATTTTGCATTGTCATTTGTGGACCATGTATTAGATACAATTACTGAACATCATTACTATAGTTCTCTGGATGGATATAGTGGCTACAACCAAATCTAGATTACACTAGAAGACCAAGCCAATACAACTTTCACTAGTTCCTAGGAAAGCTTTACATATAAAAAGATGTTTTTTAGCCTTTGTAATGCTCCTGCAACTTTTCAATTCTTAGTCCTAAGCATCTTTCATCAACAAATCAATAGTGGTGTAGAAGTCTTCATGGATGACTTCTCCATCTATGATACTGACTTTGAGCAAGAAATGAATTGTCTTGAGTAGGTACCCAAATGATATGTAGAAACAAACCTACAGCTCAACTAGTAAAAGAGCCACTTCATTATTATAAATGGCATTGTCTTGCAGAATAGAGCTGTAGAGAAAGGAATAGAAGTGAATCCTAAAAAGGTAAGGATCATCTAAAAAATAACCAAACAACCTTAAACTTTTAAAGATATGAGGTCATTTCTCAACCATATTGGTTACTTCAAGCACTTCATCGAAAATTTCTCTAAAATTACCAAATAACTCATAAATCTCACTAAGAAATATTTAGACTTTGAATGGACCAAGGAATGTGAACATGCATTCCAACATTAGAAGCAAATGCTCATGGAAACTCCAATTCTATGCATCCCATAATGATTCAAGTCATTTCATATCATGATAAACACATCTAACTCTGGTGTGGGGGTGGTGCTTACACAAATGGACAATCAAAAATATCCATATTATATCCATTGTGCAAGCAGGAACATTGTGGGTGCACAACTCAACTACACCACCACTAAAAAATAACTCATGGTAGTAGTATATGTCTTAAAGAAATCTAGGTAGTATGTGCTTAGATACCTAATTTTCCTGCACACAGACCACAATGTAATCCGATTCCTAATAAACAAACTAGTAGTAAGCCCTTGTGGTATATAGTAATTAGTGGTCTTATAGGAATTTGATCTCACCATGGTAGATAGAAAAGAAACTGAGAATGTAGTTGCAAATGATTTGTCTTAGCCTACTATGTGAAATGAATCTCCTTTTGCTTGTCCTCCTTACTATCCATCATCTTAGCCTTCACCTTCTAAGTCCACTCCTTTACTACTTGCATCACCTATGCAAGGTAAAATTCTACTATAGCCTTAGTAATGCAATGCAATGAGGGTTGTGAACTTATATCTAGATTACAATTCGAGTGGTTCTAAGCCTAAGCCTAAGAAAAGGGCTTTATTCAGATGCAACATCCCACCTAAACCATCACAAACATCTATGGCTATCTATTCTTAACCAACTGCTTTAGAATTTTTCGATGAGATTCTTTCAAATTAAAGGTTTCATAATGTGCATACTTTCATGTTAACACATGCAATTACTAACCAAATCAAAGTAGGACATCTTCCTAGGAAAAGATCTAATCCTAGAAGTCATTCGATCTACTTACAGATTGCAAGAAATGAGCCATGTACAACTCTACTAGACTCAAGTTCTAGGGTGCACTTAATTTCTTAAGAGATCTACCAAACTTGAAACTTACCTCCACTAAAGAAATGTACTATTAGATTAGATCTCATTGAACAATCCATTACTATTCCCTTGATATTCGTGGAGGATATGGTAACCACCATTTCTAGATGATCCTATCTAGTAGATTTCCTAATAATCCATGTGACCAATTGTAAGGAGAACTTGCCTATTATCATGAAAAGGGTTTGGCTTAGTACAACTGATGCCAAACTTTAAATCAAAGACCTTTCCTTGGAAATATCTAAGGAAACTGATTTTGGAAAAATAGAGAATAAGCACAAGATACCATTGCATGCAAACAATATGGATCATGAAAAGCACCTCCATCACAGCATGCAAGAAGTGTGTCAAAATATTAGATGTTCAAAGGTACCTATACACAGCAACCACAAAATAGGAAGGTACTAAGTGACTAATCACAAATTATAAATCTAATTCAACCATGTGTATGGAACCCATTAAGCTCTTCAAAAGTGCTTTTATGATAATATGAATAAAATGGAGAAAATTCATGGTCAAATCTTCCAAAAAAGAGTTTAAATAGATCAAGGAGAGTTGAAAACCCCTAATGATTTCAAACAAAAATCTCTTAAGTTCATATCTTTATTGGCAGCTCTAGAGTATTTATCTCTTACTAATGTCAAGCTGGTAATTATTAATGTCAGTCTCACTAAAGAACAGAAAAGAAGACTACTAAAAGTTGTGAAAAATTGGCTAATAGCCTTTGCCTAGTCATATGATGAATTGACTAGAATAGATCTATGCATATGCTAACAATGGGTCAATACAGACTCCACCGTCAAGCAAACGTGATAGCCATAGTGAAGGTTGAAACCCAGGCTAAAAAAAGTTATCAAAAATAAATTTGAAAAATGTATTAAAGTAGACAGTGAGTAGGTAAGCCCACTCATTATTATGCCCAAGAAAGAATGATAGTGAAGGGTCTGTATAGACTTTAGGCTATTAGACCTAGTCACATTTAAAGATTATTTTGTGTTGCCATTTGTGGACCAAATATTAGATACAATTACAGGATATCATTACTACAATTTTCTAAATGAGTATAGTGGCTACAACCAAATCTAGATTGCACTAGAAGACCAGGCCAAGATAACTTTCACTAGTTCCTAGAAAACTTTTGCATGTAAAAGGATGTCCTTTAGCCTCTCTAATGCTCTTGCAACTTTCCAATGCTTAGTCTTAAGCATCTTTTAGTAGCAAATCAATAGTGGTATAGAAGTCTTCATTGATGACTTCTCCATCTATGATACTAACTTTGAGTAGGCAATGGATCATCTTGAGTAGGTACTCAACTGATATGTAGAAAAAAACCTACAGCTCAATTGGCATTTTCGTGGATAATAGAGTTTTAAAGAAAGGAATAGAAGTGGACCCTTAAAAAGTATAGGTCATATAAGGAATAACCAAACAACCTCAAAATTTTAAAAATATGAGATCATTTCTTGGTCATATTGGTTGCTCCAGGCACTTCAGTGAAGATTTTTCTAAAATTACCAAACAACTCATAGAGCTCACTAAGAAAGATTTATTCTTTGAATGGACTAAATAATGTGAACATGCATTCTAAAATTAGAAGCAAAAGCTCATGGAAACTCTAATTCTATGCACTCCAGATTGATTCAAGTTATTTCATATCATGATAAACTCATCTAACTTTTCTTTGGGGGTGGTGCTTACATAAATGGACAATCAAAAATGTCCATATTATACCCATTGTGCAAGCAAGAGCATTGTGGGTGTGCAACTCAACTACACCACCACTAAAAAAGAACTCATGGTAGTAGTGTATGTCTTAAAGAAATCTAGGCAGTATATGCTTATATATCCAATTTTAGTGCACATGAACAACAATGCAATCTGATTCCTAATAAACAAACTAGTGGTAAGACCTTGTGGTATACAGTAATTGGTGGTCTTACAAGAATTTGATCTCACCATGGTGGATAGAAAAGGAACTAAGAATGTAGTTACAAATCATTTCTCTTAGCCTACTATTCAACATGAATCTCTGTTCACTTATCTTCCTTATTATCCATCATCTTAGCCTTCACCTTCTAATTCCACTCCTTTACTACCTACATCACCTATGCAAGGTAAAATTCTACTATAGCCTTAGCAATGCAATGCAATGATTATCAAGAAATTAAGGCTGGATTAGAATTCAAGTGATTCTAAGCATAAACCTAAGAAAAGGACTTTCTTTAGATATATGATGAGACGCGATTCACATAGGCCACGATATCACGTACGTGATATCACATCATCCCCTGCGATATCACGTACACAATATCGCAGTGTGCCATCATATCTATAAATAAGAGGCGGCTCTCCCTTGTTTCCTCATCTTAGGCTAGAAGTAGGGAAACTCTAGTAGATTGATCACTCCAGAGATAGAATATTTTCCATGTGCCCACAGTAGGAGTCCTAAAGTGAACGGATCTTTATTCGAGCAACATTGTACCTGAACACAAGTTGTGTATGGCAATAAAGACGAACTTCCTAGATAAACCTTGCAGTGCATGGAATAGGATTTATTTAATGTTATTTATTGCTTTCTCTCTCTCACCCTTAAACTCCTAGAATGTGGAATGAGTACGACTTGATTACGAGCATCTAAGGATGTGTACAAATAATCAAGGAATCGGCTGCTCATCGCAACGCAGTATGAGTACGACTTAATTACAAGAATCTCAGTGTGACTACTTGGTAACCCAATGGCATATCCAAGATCTATGCTTGGTAATCCCAATGATAGTCGTGCACCAAGATGTGTACAGTTAGTCAAGGAATTGACTACTCATCGCACTTAGGCTAGATTAGATTTTCTCAACCCTTTCCTCCTAGTTAAGTGCCTCGGTACGACCACTTCGAGCACGTGCGTTACGCGTGGTAATCCCAGTAACGATTAGCATTTGGTAGCCACGGTTGCATCGATTCAGGGTGTGTACAGTAAGTGGGAATGGATGCTGACACTAGTTAATTTAGACTTCATTCATTAGTTAGATTTAGTAATTAGTTTCTCAACCCTTCACCTTGATAGCATAGGAGAAAAACATAAAAATATATAAAAATCATATACCTCGGACTTACTTAACCATACACCATGACAACTACAAGTAAGTCTAGGAAGACAATGAACGAGTAACCCTAAGTGTTCCATGGGGCGTGTAGGTACTTAGTCTGCGGAGTTCGATCGGATCGCGTGTGCTACGCTCGTATTCGTATGGTTGAGTGTAGGGGTACCTCACCACTCATCATTGGCGCCGTTGCCGGGGACTAAGTGTTTGTGCGCTAAATAGAACATAGGATATTACTCACATCGTTGGGAGCCTAAACAAACCTTCGAGTTAATCAAAATAGAAAAAATTATATAACAATAAAATCAGCACACCTATAAGACATCATGTCTTCTTCTTCTTCTTCTCACAAGAGCACATCACCTAGGGATAATACAATGAATAGTCAGAAATCAAAAACACATAACCAAAATTAGCCAATTCCTCAATACAAAGTGACATATACTCATCCTGATGAGTATATACCTAATTATACTTTTATCCTTCATCAAGATGAATAGATGCGTTGGAGAGATTTGCAAGGTAACATCATGTTACCTCCAGATCGATGAGTCCCTAACATGCTTCTCCGTGCTTTGGCATAGATTGGCATGGATGAATTATATGCTAAATACGTTGTGGAAGACTTTGATACAAGGGATTATCATCCCGAAGCTTTACAATGTATGAGGGACTCAAGGCAGAAGAGCCAACTTACACTATTGAAGGATGGTGATGGTTCTTCTTCCTCTTCATCTTCTTCATATCACTCACCCTCTCCTTCCACCTCTGGGCACAATCATGAAGGGCATAATGGAGAGGATAAAAGTAAGAAAAATGAGAGACCTCGACGAGAAAGTTGAAAGAGAGGAAAAGGGCATGAATGAAGGGAAAGTAGGGAACAACGAAGACATCATAGGGGTCATGAAAGAGATGATCATGACGAGCCCCTACTTGCAACCCGAAGTATGCTTGACATAATGGAGGTAGTAAGAATCCCAACAAGGCATTTAAAAGATAGTCGAATCAAGCGTTTAGACATGAACAACATCCCACGTTTCGAAGGGGGATACAACATGGATCTGCAACATCATTTACAGGCATTCCACAATGCTTGTACCTTGCAAAACATTGAGAACGAGTGGCAGAAACTTAAGTTGTTTCCCAGGACACTCACCAAGGAAGTAGAGAGTTGGTATCGGTCCTTAGAACCTGAAACCATCAGGAGGTGGAGTACGATGTTAGAATTTTTCAATGATAAGTATCAAACATACTCCAGAGTGTCCAATTTGCGTAAGCAGATCTAAGGATGGAAGCAAGGTATTCATGAACCCTTGGATGCTACCATGGCCTAATATTATACATTGTTACATCATTTCCCAGGCCATGGTTACGCACAGTAGGATTAACTCCACCACATCGTAGATGGGCTAAGGCATGAGACTAGAAGAATCCTTGGGACTTATGCCCAAGGAAGACTATCACAACTTAGAGCCCATTAAGTTCATTGCTTGTTAGAGCAAGTAGCAAAAGAAGAAGGTGAGCTATGCAAAAGGGAAAGTGCGGAAGAGTACAACCAGGATCCCTCTCTTTGAAAGAAGGGGGTGAAATTTTGTGATGAAGAGGATGAGTCACCAATCAAAGAGTTGGTGAACAGAAAAACCTTACTGATTCAAAAGTTAATAACAGAAATAGCAGCTAAGGTAGATGACGTATGGAGTTCCTTAGACTCTAGACTTGAAACTATCTTGAAAATTGTAGAAGAGTCTAAGGTGGAAAAAAGTAGTGACAAAGGTAAGACAAAGTGAAGATATTTAGGCCCTACACATAATAAGAGTAAGGGGAAAATTACTAACTCTGGTGTGGTTGTGGATTCAGAAACAGACGATGACGGTGGATGTGAGATCTACCATTATGACCATCCTAAGGGATGTTGTCCAATCATCTCACATCTACAGGAGTCTAGGATGTATGCACTTAATCCAAGACTCAACCAATAGCAGACACCCCGAAGGTTACCTTATCCCCAAGGTAACCCAAGGCAGTTCCACCAACCCTTGACGTATTATCCAAGTGGAACTCCACCACAACCCATCGAACAACATTAGCAATGGCAATACCCACATTCATGGGGGATGCCACCGCTGAAACATCAATACCCTTACCAATAGCCAGATCCTTATGGTTATTATGTGCAGCAGCCAATTTCTCCAAGTGACTCTATGGGTCACACAACTCCCCACCGTCACTACCAAGTTCGGGAGTACTTTAGGAGGACTCCTTCTCCCCTGGGAGATACTCCATACCCACACCATCCTCCTAATCCATCCGCACCTCTTCCACCTATAGTTCCCATAACACCTCCTGCTCCAACAATGCAAGGGGAACTTCCTACTCAACCGCAGCAACGTCACGCTGCGAGAGCTATAAATATTCAACCTGCTGCTGGTTCTGACAACTGTAAAAAGAGAAGATCCTTCTTCAGAAGCAAAAGCCCAGACAAACTCTCGCAACAACAAGTGGTTGAGCCCACGTACACTCCTCCACCATCTAACACTTTGGAGCACCCTTTCATCCAACAACAAAGCTTCATGCAGACGATTATGTTAACACATACCGTAACCGGTTGGATCAAGGTAGGCGACATTCCCAAGAAACTAAATGATCCTGAAAGTCCCTTAATCTACCTTCAAGTTGCTAGAAATGAACCACATAGGGCTCTTCTTGACTCAGGTCCCAGAGTCGACTTAATTTCATGGAGATGTATCACACTTGGAACCTACCCCAACTTAAGAAGAGCAACATTCAACTAGAGCTAGTAGACCAGTCCATCACCATTCCCTTGGGATTGGTGAAGGACATTGTTACCACTATGTGTGGTTGGTTCTACCCAGCTGATTTCCTGATGATTGAAGTTAACAACAACAAAGCGGACTTCCCAATTATAATGGGAAGGGCATGGCTGAGTACAGTAGATGCATGCCTAGGAATCCGTGATCTTTCCTTGGAAATTTGTAAGATAAACATTTATGGAAAGATCGAGAAAAGGAAAGTTTCATGCATCACATACAGTGATTCATCAGGTGATGACATGGAGGAAATGCCTCCATGCAATAGGTATGCCCTTGAAACTTTGCAACAAAGATGCCTATATGTAGCAACCACACAATAGTAGTAGAAACCCCGTGGTTGACAGCTACTTGGAAGAGCAACCAAACATGCATGGAACAAACTGAGGAAACAAACCATGCCAACAACAAAGGCATAGACACATTGGAATATGAGCGTCACCAACTTCCACCCCTTAATCTAAGATCATCAATTGGGAGGAGTTGGACACTTTTAAGAAATTCAAACAGCCGCTCATTATTTTGGATCTCTCCCTTTCCACTCAATCATGGGGGAGATGGCCACCTATGCTAATCATATGGGGCCCTCAGTTCTTTTTCGATTTTTTTTACACGTTTTTGTTTTACACGTTTTTGTTTTACATGTTTTTGTCTTACATGTTTTTTTTGACATATTTTTGTTTTACACATTTTTGTTTTACGCATTTTTTTTTACAAATTTCTTTAACTTTTCTTGTTTTTGTTTTACAACTTTCTTTAACTTTTCTTGTTTTTTTTTACAACATCGTTATACTTTTTCATTTTGTGTGTGTGTGTGTGTGTGTGTGTGTGTGTTCCACCCTGTAAGGTTGTCACCCAATAAGTGTTCAAAATGATGGTATGAACTGTTTTCATGTTGATTGCTAATGTTGGTTTTTACCTTTAAGTCACAATGTTGATACTAAGGTATGCTTCTCTTGATATGGCAGGCAATGAGATCACTTCATCCATCCATCCACCAGTTTCTATGGTCTCTCTTGGCTTGGAAATGTACAGTCCCCTTCATAGTAAGAAATTTAACGAATCGGTGACTGGGCATTTCTCAAACTAAGGAAGGACTCAAGGATTGAAAAGGGTGTGACTTCAAGAAAACTTGATGCATTTGTGGTAGCCATTCTCTTGAGTGCTTGGATGTTTTCTTCTTGAGTTTTCTTGACGTTCCGATGCTACCCAATTATCGGAAGCTGAGTCAATAAAAATAACAAGTCTTTGCATGGTGTGGTTCTCACGCATAAAAACACAAAACAAAACAAAAGAGAAAAGAGAAAAAAAATAAAAAAGAAAGGAAAAAAGAAAAGAGTGAGAATTCAAAGCACACCCCTTAGACGAAATAAACTTGGGCTACAAGCACTGGTTATGGAACCAAAAGTGTTCCCTCTAACTAAGGCCCTTCTCGCTTCCCATTCTCTCCTTTGTTTTGTCGGAATGGTGGTGGCTCTTTGGAGGTGCATTCTTGTTACTCCAAGAGGATGGTTTAGCCGAATGCATTGATGCGAAGTCATTGGAAGTGGTTTGTTTGAGGCCAGAGTTGGGATGAGATTTTCTGAGTCACATTAATCATGCAACACACAAGGCGTTGTACACCACCTTGTTCTTGGGATTCCATTCCATTCTATTCTCTCCATCCTTCTCTCCATTATTCACCTCATTGCCGATTATATCATTAGTGTATATATTTTGGTTGATGCATTGTTTTCTTTTTGGTAAATTCTTGTGGTTAAGACTTTAACTCTTGTTCCGAATGACATTCCCAGAGCCTACGGACTCTTTGAATGTGGGTTTGTTAGGGCATTAAGGGCATGAGCCTGCTTTGGGGAGGGTCCACTAACATTCCTATTTGGTGCATTAGTTAACCTCTTTTCCCTAACATTTTTGCAATTAATTTTATTTTGTTCATTTCCATCTTGACATCCATTTCATCGTTGCTATCGTTGTCTCTTTTTATTTATCTTTCTTACTCCTTTTCTTTCTCCATTCTAACGCTACCGGAGGTTCGCGATTAGTCATGGGGGTACGGGGCCCAATTTTTTCGATTTTTTTCTAGCCTCGAATTTTTTGATTTTCTTCCTAACCCCTACACCTTTGGTAGCCATCATTAATATATCTCCAAATCCGTATCAGCCATACCACAACCTAGCCAATGAGCTTACACCAAAGTAAGGTATTAATTACATGATGATTCATTTACCCTTGCTAATATAAGATTGTGTTGTATGTGCAGATGGCGACCATGCAATAATGGACCGGATCTAGAGGGAACACATGGAATGGGCAGTGCTACAGCAACTATGCAAGGAGAAAGATCAATGACGCGCTTATCGATGGACAACGGGAGGCACAATCTTGGCATTCAGCAACACTTATTTCTCTCTCTCTCTTTCTTAGCTGCCAACTAAGGCCTAATGTCATTGTAATAAGGTGTTCACCCCTGTTGTCATGAACACCAATTTTGTCAAGTCTTGTAATGATGATCCGTTCACATGTCATCCCATTAGTTCCATTCCCCTCAATAATCCCATACCTTCCTAATATTTTGTAAGGAACTCAAGGACGAGTTTTCATTCAGTCATGGGAGTATGATGAGACGCGATTTGCATAGGCCGTGATATCGCATCCCATGTGATATCGCGTACGCGATATTGCATCATCCCCTGCGATATTGCGTTTGCGATATCGCGGTGCACTGTCATATCTATAAATAAGAGGCGGCTCTCCCTTGTTTTCTCATCCTAGGCTAGAAGTAGGAAAACTCTAGCAGATTGATCACTCTAGAGATAGAATATTTTTCATGTGCCCGCAGTAGGAGTCCTAAAGTGAATGGATCTTTATTCGAGCAACACTGTACCTGAACACAAGTTTTGTACAGCAATAAAGATGAACTTCCTGGATAAACCTTGCAATGCATGGAATAGGATTTATTTAATGTTATTTATTGCTTTCTCTCTCTCACCCTTAAACTCCTAGAATGTGGAATGAGTACGACTTGATTACGAACATCTCAGTGTGACTACTTGGTAACCCAATGGCATATCCAAGATCTACGCTTGGTAATCCCAGTGGTAGTCGTGCACCAAGATGTGTATGGTTAGTCAAGGAATCGGCTGCTCATCGCACTTAGGCTAGATTAGATTCTCTCAACCCTTTCCTCCTAGTTAAGTACCTCAGTACGACCACTTTGAACATGTGCGTTACACGTGGTAATCCCAGTAACGATTAGCGTTTGGTAGCCACGGTTGCATCAGTTTAGGGTGTGTATGGTAAGTGGGAATGGATGCTGACGCTAGTTAATTTAGACTTAGTTCATTAGTTAGATTTAGTAATTATTTTCTCAACCCTTCACCTTGATAGCATAGGAGAAAAACATAAAAAGATATAAAAATCATATACCTCAGACTTACTTAACCATACACCGTGACAACTACAAGTAAGTTTGGGAAGACAACGAACGATTAACCTTAAGTGTTCCATGGGGCGTGTAGGCACTTAGTCTGTGAAGTTCGACCAGATCGTGCATGCTACGCTCATATTCATATGGTTGAGTGTAGGGGTACCTCGCCACTCATCAATCTAGTAGCCACCTAAATCCTCACAAAAATCTATGGCTACTTATTCTTCACTAACTATTTTAAAAATTACCAATGAGTTTCCTTCAAACCAAAGGTTCCATAACATGCATATTTTCATGTTAACAACATGCAATTATCAACTAGAACAAGGTAGGACATCTTCCCAGAAAAAGATCTAACCTTAGAAGTCATCTGATCTACTTACAAATTGCAAGAAATGAGTCATGTACAATTTTACTAGAATCAAGTTCTGGGTGAACTTAATTTCTTAAAAGATATACCAAACTTGGAACTTACCTCAACTAAGAAAATGTAATATTAGATTATAGCTTATTAATTAATCCATCACTATTCCCTCGAGATTGGTGGAGGATATTGTAACCACCATTTCATGATGGTCCTATCTAGTGGATTTCCTAGTAATCCATGTGGACAATTGTAATGGGGACTTACCTATTATCATGAAAATGATTTGGGTATAATTGATGCCAAGCTATGAATCAAAGACCTTTCCTTGGAAATCTCTAAGGAAAATGATTTTGGAAAAGTAGAGAATAAGAGGATTCCATGCATCATGTATAGCAACATAGGATACCATTACATGCAAAAAATATTGGTCATAAAAAGCACCTCCATCATAGCATGCAAAAAGTATGTCAAAATGTTATATGTTCAAAGGTACCTATATGCAACAACCACAAAATGGAAAGGTCCCTAGTGACTGATCACAAATGATAACTCTAATTCGACCATGTGCATGAAACGTGTTGAACTCCTCACAAGTGCTTATATTGATAAGATGAATGAAATGAAGCAAATTCAGAGTCAAATCTTCCAAAAAAAGTAGAAATGGGTTGGGAAGAGCTGGAAATCCCTAATGATTTCAAAAAAAAATCTCTTGAATTCAAATCTTTATCAAAAACTCTAGAGTCTTTATCTTTTAATAATGACAAGCTAGTAATTATTAATCTTAATCTCACTAAACAATAGAAATGAGGATTGCTAAAAGTTATGAACAAATGGCCAATAGCCTTTTCTTGGTCATATGATGAATTGACTACAATAGATCTATGCATATGCCAACAATGGATCAATACGAACTCCACCATCAAGCAAAAGTGACGACCACAATGAAGGTTGAATCCCAAGCTGAAACAAGTTATCAAAAATAAATTTGAAAAATGTATATTAAAGTAGGGCTCATCTATCCTATGGTAGATAGTGAGTAGGTAAGCCCACTCATTATTATGCCCAAGAAAGGAAGATAGTGAAGAGCATGTATATTGAACCTACTCACATTCAAAGATTATTTTGCATTGTCATTTATAGACCAAGTATTAGATACAATTACAAGACACAATTACTATAGTTTTCTAGATGGGTATAGTGGCTACAACCAAATCTAGATTGCACCAAAAGACTAGACCAATACAACTTTTAGTAGTCCCTGGGCAACCTTTGCATATAAAAAATTCCCTTTAGCCTCTATAATGCTCTTGCAACTTTCCAATGCTTAGTCTTAGGCATCTTTCAAAAGCAAATCAGTAGTGGTATGAATGTCTTCATGGATGACTTCTCCATTTATGGCACTCACTCTAAGTAGGCAATGGACCATATTGACTAGGTACTACCTATAGTTCAACTATTAGAAGAGCCACTTGATGATCAGAGATGGCATTGTCTTGGAGAATAGATTTTTAGAGAAAGGAATAGAAGCAGACCCTAAAAAATTAAGGGTCATCTAAGGAATAACCAAACAACCTCAAACTATTAACGATATGAGGTTATTTGTTGGCCATACTGGTTACTCTAGGCATTGCATTGAAAATTTCTCTAAAATTACCAAACAACTCATAGAGCTCACTAGGAAAGATTTAGTCTTTAAATGAACCAAAAAATGTGAACATGCATTCTGATGTAGAGGCTCGTGGAAACTCTGATTCTATGCATCCCAGGTTGATTCAAGTCATTTCATATCATGATGAACACATCTAACTATGTTTTGGAAGTCATGCTTACATAAATGGACAATCAAAAATGTCCATATTATATCCATTGTATAAGTAGAAGCATTGTGGGTGCACAACTCAACTACACCACCGCTAAAAAAGAACTCATAATAGTATTGTATGTCTTACAAAAATCTAGGCACTATATGCTTAGATACCTAATTTTTATGCACACAAACCACAATGTAATCTGATTCCTAATAAACAAACTAGTGGTAAACCCCTATGGTATATGGTGATTGGTGATCTTATAGGAATTTGATCTCACCATGGTGGATAGAAAAGAAACTAATAATGGAACTACAAATCATTTGTCTCAGTTAAAGTGGGATTGCAATGAGGATGCAAAATATCGATCTGATCAATTTCCAAATGAACTCCTCTTTACTAAGGTCATTGAAGTTCAAGCACCAAGGATTATGAATTAGTATGATGAGTTCCTCTCATATCTACTCACACAAGAGACTCCTATAGAATGGGATCATAGGAAGAAATAATAGTTTCTTCACTAGATCAAACATTACATGGAAATCGAAGATAACCTCTACAAGATTTATGTCGATGTCCTAGTATGCTAATGTATACTCGACATAAACTAGTTGAGAATTCTCCAAGACACTCATGAAGGTCCTTGTGAGGGTTACTACGTAGGAATAAGAATAGCAAAAAGATCCTTATGGTAGGATACTTTTGGCTAATAGTCTTCACAGATGGTTACTATTTCTTCCATTCATGAAAAAGGTATCAATGAGATAGGGGAATGACCACACAAATGGAAGGACCCCAACAATAGATTTAACCACTAGAGCCTTTTGAACTTTGAAGTATTAACTCTCAAGTCTATTGGAAAGGTCTACATTATAGTTTTTGTTAACTACAGTACAAGTGGGCTGAAGCTGCAATCGTATATAATTGTACATCTACCATTATAGCCTAAGTTTTTTAACAATAGGTGGTAAACAAGTTTGGTATACCCAGAGCACTAATTTTAAATAATGAAACACATTTCACATATTCTACTTTTTGAAATTTGATGCAACACATGGAGGTGCAACATAAACTCACAACTTATTACCCCCAGGCCAACAGTCAAGCAGAGGTCACCAATAGGAAAATTACAAGGATCTTAATGTTTCACATCAATAGATATAGGAAAGAGCAGAGCACCAAACTCAACAATGTCCTTTAGACATATCACTTAACATGTAAGCCTCCTATAGGCCACTTTCCTTATGAGTTAGTATATGGAAAGTTACCTAAACTTTCAATTTAAACCAAACTCCATACATTCACAATGGCCTATGATTTTAACATAGACATTAACCTAGCAAAAAAAGAACATCTTATGACACTCAATATGTTAGAAAAAAACTAAAGAGTGGCACTAATGATGAATGAAGTGTATAATGCACACAATAAGCAACATCATAACTCACAAATTAGAAAATTTACTTTCAAACCAAGAGATTCTTTATTGGAATTCCATGCATGTGTTGTAACAAACTATGTTCTAGACCTTATAGTAGGGACCTTACATTATCCATTCAACTTTTCTTTCCAGGGCTATGACAATTTATCATCCAACAAGTTCTCAAAAGCATATGTTAGTCAACATCCAACCTTAAACCATTCATGGAATCCCAAATAACCAACAATAATACTAACACCTCTAATAAAGAACAATCATGCTACATTTTTTGAATCTCCTCCTTCTAGCTTAGTCATGGGGGAGATATCCATCTACCATAAATCTTGATGAGGATAAAGGATTTTTCTTCTTTTGGTTTTGCAATGTTCTTTATATGTTTTTCATATTCTTAATATTTTATTGATTATCTATATATTTTTTCCTTCGTTATTTATTATTCTTTTAACTTTGTATTGCCTTTTCATTTTGTTTTATTAGAAATTTTAGATTTTGTTCCATTACAACTAAGAATTTTTGGAAATTGTTAAATGTAGCTATTAAAATTATGATTGATTACCAAAAGGCTAATTTTTTCCTCAAATTATGTTCTCTACTAACAATATGTCAATTTTCTGGTGACATCAGGTAATGAGTTCACGACATCCACCCATCCCATCTATCTCATATGAAGTCTACATCATGGAACCATAAAGGTTCCTTCACATCAAAACTAAAAAGTAACATGTGATCTTGTTACCCAACAAATCGAGAAAGGACCAAGTTGGAATTAAAAAGGGTGTGACCTCAAGGGAATTTGATATGTTCTTATCTCAACTTCCTACTTGAGTTCTATGATTCTTCATCAGTATCATCACTCCTACTGTTAACCATAAAAGGAAACATGTCTTTGCATGATGTGGTTCCAATGAAAAAAAAAACACAACAACAAAACATAAGAATGGGAATTCAAAGCATACCACTTAGACAATATCATGCACTACAAGTAGTGGTTATGAGCCTAAAAAGACATGTTACCCATGCCTAAAGGCATCCCTCTAACTAAGGTCCTACCTACTTCCTTCTTTCTTTTCTTCTTCTCTTGGAGTGATGTTTATCGTTTGTGGTTGTCATGGCTCTTGATGGTAGAAGAAGAAGGACATGTTAATACAAGATCACTGTAATTGGAATGGACTTGATCTAGGCTTGGAACAAACTAGTATTGGATCATCTTAATCACAAAATTCACCAATGATCTTGTGTGACCATGATGCAAATTACCCATCCAAAGTTCTCTATCTACCATTCACATACTTCACTATCTATTACCTCAGTGCCTCATACCATTGTAAATTGATAGTTTGTTTTTGTAGTCCACATAATCCTAAGACAATTCCTCATATGGGTATAGAATTTAACTTAAAATAATTATTTATCATCCTAGGTGCCTACAGACTCCTTATGATGAGGTTATGCAAGGGCATATTAGGCATGTGCCTACTTTGGGGAGGACCAACTTGCATACTATTTTGATTTACCTTAAGTTAAATTTCCTAACCATAGCCCAATTGCACACTCAATTATCTCAATAGCCTTAAAACATCCAATTTTTGCTCTATCTTGGCATTAGAATGTTCTCCAAATAATTCATCCCATATGCTCTAATTACTTCTATTTAGTGAACCATACCCTTTTTTATGTCGTTGCTATGATTCTCCAACCTTTTGGCTTTCATTTGACTCTTATTTCAACCTTAAAATGGCCCAAATTTCCTCAATTTTTAAGTGAAAAATATAGCTATGAATAGTTATGTTAACACATCCCTATTGACAGAGTGGGATGAGTCGATGTATGAGAAAAATATGTCCGACACTTAGTTTATTTTTCACCATTTCTTCCAAGCGCTATAGGAGTTGTCATTTTTCAATGCCCAAAAACATTTCAAGAGCTCTAACTTCCAAACCACTTGCATGAATTTCCTTAATTTTTAAGTGGAAAATATAGCTACAAATAGTTATGTTAACACATCCCGACGTATGAGAAAAATATGTTTGACACTTAGTTTATTTTTCACCATTTCTTCCAAGTGCTATAGGAGGAGTTGTCATTTTTCAAAGACCAAAACATTCCAAGAGCTCTAACTTCCAAACCACTTACATGAATTCACCCATTCTTCAATCCTTGAACTATTGGAGGTACGCTTTACATCATGGAGCATTAAACAATAGGATTTTATAGCTAAATTTTTCAATAATTTTTCTAACCTCCCACAAAGAAGATATTAAAACAATATTAAATTAATGATCACTAAAGTTAATATCAATAATCAACCTTTATTAGAACATGAATAAACTAATAATAAATTAATCTCATAAGCCTATGATCATTAAATAGAAGACTTACTGACAAAGTTCCAACATCTAACCAATAGAACATGATTCAATCAAATAAAAACAAAGTATCCAAAGGAAATAAAAGTTATGCCTAAGAGCTAATCCTCAGTCATGTTTGTGATCACATATGGCACCCAAGAGAGGACCACAGGTAGGAGGGTCATCGTAGCTAAAGGAGAAACGACCACAAGAAGGAAGAGGCCAACAACAATAATAGCAATTACAACAATAATGTCAGGAGCAAGCAACCAAAGCCACATATGCTATTAGGCCCTTACGGGAGAACCTCAATGTGGAATCTATCAGATAGATTCCTACTGTAGAGATGGGCCAATCTAGGCAGGATGAAGCCCCAAGGTCAAGACCTAATTTGGAGGTCACACTTACAAAAGCTCGTCTAGAGTTGATCCTAACTAAGGAGATTCAGAGCTCCATCTTGCACAAGCTGAACTTCAGGCCATTCCTAGAACTTCCACCAAAAAAGGTCCAAACATAACTCTAAGGATATTTACTATGATCCATTCTCTCTAACAATGAGGAAATGTACATATAAAAAACCGATCGCTTTTGCAACAACTAACAAAGAGATGCCTCTACTAAAATAAATGACATCAACATCATCTACTTAGTGGAGGCCATTGTAGAAGCCTTTGAAATTCCAAACACTTGGGTGAAGCTGGCAAAAATATCCACACAAATAGACCTAAAGGCCAAAAAAGAATGGATCTAGCAGTGCTATGGGATGGACCACAAAGAGTCTAATGACCTAACCAAAGTGGACTAAGCATACTTCAAAATTATGACCTATCACCTTAATCCAATGGTAACAAAGTCACAACCTTCTCTGCCAAGGTATGTGCAGCTCTAAGAGAGAAATTTCTAGTTAACCTATTGCAACTCGTCTTCCTTGAGATAGAAAAACCTTTCTAGGAGAATGCATAGGGTAGGGAGACACTTCCCTTTCCATGCTTGATCAGAAAACTATGCAAGAAGGGAGGAATAGTCCATTATTCCAATGATATGGTCCACTGTGCTCCTACCGCTTTAAGAAGAGGAACTACCACCACCTGCAGTACAAAAGATGATACTAGGGATGTTTGCAGTTTTCGAATGCCTCAAAAAACTTAGGGAGCAACAACTATAGCAACAAGTAGCCACTAGGAATGGTGGTGAACCCTTAATGTATCATCTAGGCATGAGCCATTTGAACAAGGTCACAAGGACCATTAGCTAGTTGGACTATGAGATGGCACTGCTATTCTTAACATAGAGAAACAAGGCACCTACTCGCTCTAATCCTAATGCCACAGAAGTAATTATGTTCATTCCAAGATAAGCATTTCCCAAAATTTCTAGGAATGCAACAACCTTCTCTGTAATGTTGACAGAAGGCGAAGGAGCCACAATCCTAGTTGTGTCACATAAGGACCAAGAGACAACAGCAGATATGGTGGCAAACTATGTTGGAGAAGCTCTAAATGCTCGTGCTACATCCATTCCTAACATTGTTGTTATGGTAGATATATGTGCATCAACAAGAGTAAAGAATGGAAGGATGAGCATTGCCCATCACAAAGAAGTGTTGGAACAACTAGTAGGATTTAGACAACTGCTTCTAAAGATCTTTGATCTCTTAGAAGACATGCCAGCAACCCAGTCACAGCTATTGGAGATGAGGGATAAGTTATTAATTGCCAATGTGCAACTCGATGAGGCCACCACTATCAATCGACAATGGGCAGCCAAGGTTGCGAAACTAAGGGCCCATCTCTCTAATTGTGTCATTATCAAGCTCGAGCTGATAAGAGATAAAGCTTTCAGTAACTTCAATAGAAATGCTAAGAGGCCGAGAATGCCAAGGAGATGACAATCTTTGATGTGTCATTGTGAAAAATAATGGAATAACAAAGACCGTAACTTTCATCAAGTTCACAAAGAAAACCTAGTGCTACCTGCGATAACCACTACCTATAGAATGCTAAGCAGCAGAAGGATCAAATGGTAGAATATATTCACCAACAACAAAAACAACTTGCCAAGATGAACTTGGATTTGAGGAGGTTGGTTGTAGAGAACAAAAATCTATCGATTAAAAAGGCTCAAACCCTTCGCCAAAAGATTGCCACTTGGAAGAATGAAGCTTTGAAGTTCAAAAGAGTGAAAAATCACTACAGGAACTAGGTCATGAAGAGGTCAACAAGAAAGAAATCAAACTGGCCAAGGCAAAGGTGAATGAGGTTGTCCAGCAGCTCCAACTAAGAGACAGCTCATGGCAGCCCATATTTAATAAACTCAATGCATACAACTAAGCAGAGATTCACTTGAATGAGTTGCAAATTGAGGAGATGACTAAATATATAGAGCTTGCCAACCTCCGTTATACAAATGTGGCAATGCTAACCGTGGGGAGACCTAGGATTGAATTAGAGAAGCAAGTGACCAACTCTTACCTCCTTTATGAGGCAAAGTTCAAGCTCATCAAGGAGACCAAGAAAAAGTTGGAGGTGGCTAATGTGGAGATTGAAGTTTTCAAAAGCAAATTCACTGATCAAAGATCTATTACTAAAAACCTAGTCAGAAGAATAAGTAACCACAAGGAGCTGCATAACCTTGTCAAAACGTTCAATGTGGAACACAAACAATTCAAATCTTGGTTCATCAACATGAACAAAACGTTTCCTTCATTGCCATGCTCGTGGAATATTCCAACACCAACTCATCTAGGCAAAGCAGCTTGGACCATCTATGACCCATAGAGAAAAGAGGAGAAAATGAAGGTACTCTCGGATGCCTTCAAATTCCCAATAGTTGCAACAAGACAACCTCAACCACCAATAGGATCAAGATGTGATGAAGGACCCTCCATGCCACAAGAGCCTCCACCTCCAAGCATAGTGTGAAGACTTCATTTCACTCATCATCATTTGGCTAGGCACCTACCAAATTTTGTAATAATAAGTCCAACATTCTTTCTATAAATTGTACAATCCTTTTTGTAAATGCAACACTCACAATTAATCAATTAATCAATTAATAAAGTACCATACTTTCTCAAATTTTGTAAAAAACTTGATCCAAGAACGAGTTTTCAATCAATCGTGGAGGTATGATGAAACATCAAAAAGACAATTGTGTCAACACAACCCTGTCGACGTAGCCCAAGATGCATTAGCAGATGTGCATCGACATTGATGCAATCATTGCTTACATAAATGCACATACGTATCGTAGTTATGGTACCATTCAATCATTAACTTAGACAAACTCTTACAATTTCTTTTCATTGAAGTTAAACTTTTCCCTCCAAGTACTCACAGTGTGGATCAAATTGATTGTCCAGCTTTTAATTTGAGTGTAATATGTACCTAGACACAATTACATGAACAATAAAATCGAGACTTCTTCCATCCGTTGCAACACTTAGATTAATTTAACTTTACTTTTCAACACTTTACTTTGACTGCAATTTCCTTTCTCGTTGTTAAATATTTAATATTATATTTCAAGACTTAACATATGAACATATATTAATATTGACTGTAGTGTTAATATGCGTTCCGAATGTGTGCAGAAAGTAAGAACAAATACTCCCTATTTAAGATAGCTATTTAATTAGTTAATTTAAATATCGAGTATTCCTCTCTTTATTCATTTGACAAACACAGAAAATAATAACCCTATAAATGAATTAACACCACACAAGTGATGATTGAAAATTGAAAAGACAACTAATAACCACATCTTTCACTATTAAGAATATAAGCTACTTAGGTAATAAAGTCCATGGAATTCAACTGAAACACAAGTATACCCATTGCTAATAAATGATCTGTTTTTGCAAGATTATCTCATTCAAATTATAGATGTCTATTATAAATATATAAAGTTAAATGGATGAAGGTGCTCTTTAAAAATACTGGATCCGTTCATGTCCTTTTTGGAATTGCTATTACCGGGAAAGATTTTAAACCACATTCAGTCAGATCTTAGTGAACGAAAGATCAACTCAAAAAAGATGCCCCTAGCATCTCGGACTGTAATCAATAGCCCAGCATTTATTCTTCCTGCCGACATCAAAGACGGCCAAAAACAATAATTCTAACATTCTAACCTCATCGGTATATGCAATAGTAATTATGCAGACACCGTTTCCTATATGCTATCCCATCACTTGCAGAGTAGCTTGGTAATGCGGCCGATGAATGTTTAGCTACAAATACAAAACATTTGACCGTCGGCCAGATTTATCACGTCTACTCCTCACCTCTACTTCTCTTGTAGTTTTTAACAAGTTGCATCTGCACATCTTGGGTGACCGGCGCATGTTCATGATATTCCATTGTAAACTCACCTTTACCCTGTAAGCCATTCATGTGACTTAGAATCAGAAAAAATTATAACAATGACAAAACTAAGAGCCATTCTCAAAGCTTCCTAACAAATATTCTATTACGGACACTTCCAACACCGATTGGTAGTCACTGAATCACCTTTAAAAGACATACCTGCGTCATAGATCGAAGTGCTGTCGAGTATCCAAACATATTGTTTAGAGGCACCTGAAAATTAAAGCACAATTGATGTTAAACTGCTTCAATTAAACATTCTAGAGATGTAGCAGCATAAAATTATAGAATTATTTGCCTACGGAAAAATATCTTTGGGATCAGGTGATCATTTATTATGCTTGCATTATCATGATAATAAAGTATTAGGCACTATCTTTACAGTTTCTTATTTTGGTAAGTGTTGCATTTATCAAACATGAAAAAGAAAGTTTGTTGAACCATCCTAAAAGCAAATGAAATGCAGGAAACAAACTTGTCGAACCTTATTAGCAATAACCAATCAACTGGGTACAAATTTACAAGGGGACACAAAACTCACATGTGCAGTTAAGACACAATCATCTCCTTCTTGAGCATTGCCAATTATCATTCCTTTCCTCCTGCCGTTGATGCATAAAACAAGTTACTTTTTTATGAAAATAATGCAAAAGCACCGTAGATCAACAGAAAACCCATCAAAAATTTAACATCTCCATATAGTACAGTTACCACGTTAATAAATAAAATGTAATGCAACAAAAGAACACACAGCAAAACAATCAAAATCTTCGAGTTGAAATTGAACTACAAGCAAATATTCGCTTTGCAAAATATTAATCAGTCCTAAACACAAACTAACTTGCAAAGTGTTCTTTCATTACTAAAAAATGCATCCGCTACCCACTTCAATACTGAGCAGTAAACATTTCTTCAGTACTATATCAAGAATGAAATGAAAATTTGCTAAAATTGAATGACAACCTGTTGATATCTCCTGAGACAGAACCCTGAAATTCTGAAGGGGCTTTCAATTCTAGAAGCATTACGGGCTCCAAGACAACAGGTTTCGCAGCAGCATAGCACTGTCATTAAGTAAAGCAACCAAGAAATAAATAAATTTCAATAATATAAAAAGCAACAAAAGGTATCATGTAAAAGCAATTGCTGCAATTTCAGCTAAAGCGTCAAGTGACTTCTGTTGAAAAGAAGCAAAGGCCTAAGTTACTAGAAGCTGATTAAATACATCAAAGCATACCTGCCGAAACGCATAAATTGCAGCAAGTTTAAAAGCAAGTTCACTAGAGTCAACAGCATGCGCAGCACCATCCGTCAAAACAACCCGTATGTTTTCAACTGGATAACCAATTAGAGATCCTCTACAAAAGTAGACGAGGAAAAAAAGAAAAAAAAATTCCATAATCACATAATGCCTGTCGCATAAAAGGAAGACAATATACAAAAAGTAAAAATGGAATTATCAAAGCCCTCTAATATGAACATTGGCAAAGGCAAGAAGGGTATACGAGTTGGCTGCTTCTATAAACCCTTTTTCTATGGCAGGAATAAAGTTGGAAGGTATTGCTTGTCCAATAATCATATTTTCAAATTCAAACTTCGTCCCTGAGCCTTCAGGCATAGGTTCAATGTACCTGCGAAAATAAATAATTTGAAAAACAAACATTTCAGAAAGAGAAAATCAAACTCGCGGTTTTCAATTATTCAATTGACTAGCACAAAATGGTTCATTTATGCGTGGTGGAAGGCTTTTATTATTTGTAGAATACTTCCGGCTACAACGACTACCATTGCTAGCTTAATGTGGAAAATAAAAGAACAAAAGCTTTCTCAGTTTTAAGAGATAAATCGCTTACACATCATCTATATCATAACAAATATTACAAAAGGTTCATTTTCATCATACTGCAGAAGACATTAAAAAATACAAAACAATGAGAACATACCCAATAACTCTCCCATACTGTCCTGATCCACCACTCTGTTTCTTATGTAGATAATCAAAATTTGACCGTTGAGTGACTGTCTCCCGGAAATTGACTTGAGGCCTTCCCACTGAAACGTCTACCTAAAAAAATCATAAGAAAGCATTCTAAGGAAAATCATGAAAGAAAATTTCGTATTTAAATTCTTGCCAACAATTCTCATTGTCGATAATTAATTAAATACTTTGTATTCTCTCCTGATGCGCTCAACATAGATGTCCAGGTGAAGCTCCCCCATGCCAGAAATAATTGTCTGAATTGATGAAAAATTATTAGCACTCCACAGAAAGGACTATCAAATTATCAGAACCCCATATGCCTTTGCTTGAGAATACCTGGCCACTCTCTGCATCTACACCAACCCGGAATGTAGGATCTTCTCTCTGAAATCTGTTTAGTGCTTTTGAGAACTACAAATACACAGGAAAGAAGACATTACTTGCGTGCACATAACGGATATAGGTCATCTCACATGGACATGAAATTAAGAGGCATTAAAAAATGACTTTTCCAAATCCAAAGTGCCTTACCTGTCCACCCTGATCCTTTGATGAGGGTGTGATTGCCAAAGACATTACAGGTTCCGGTACATTCATTGATGTCATCGTGTATCTTCTTGTACCATCCGTAAAAGTATCACCTATTTAGATGTTACTAATAATTAAATTACATTGACCACATTGGAAAAAAGATAGGCATGTCACAATTTCTACACGTACTAACACAAATGGCATGCACTATAATACAAAGCCATAAGCTCAACCTGATGCACAATCCACTCCAAAAACTGCTACAATTTCTCCAGCACGAGCTTCTTGGATATCCTGTAATTATAAGAAAATGAAGTCAAGGATACACAATGAAAACAGCTAAATAAAGCTCCATCTTCGTTATATAAAACCTGATGACAAATTACATTGCCTTAATTGGCAGAATTCCACAAAATACAGTGTTTCACTGATCCTGGAAGCAAATAATTGAGAAAACATTAAAAGAATGGTATTAGTAACAGGTATACAAACCTCCATCTCATCGGCATGCATCCGTACAAGGCGAGGGATCTGCATTACAAAAAGCAAAAACAGCTCACAAACATGACCACTCAACAAGTCTAGTAAAAATATTTTTTAAAAACGCCTGCAGTTCCAGCAATTCAGCCTAACAACATATTATGGGGTTAACAAACAAAAGCATTATAAAGCAAATAACGATCGTGGGGATGGGGTAAAAAGGCTGATGGTGGCAATGGTGGATACAGAGAGACATCGCATGACTCCCAATGCAATCCACTCTCAAGAGAGGGGCCCCTTTTTTTTTTGGGGGGGGGAGGCGCAGGGGGTTACCCCCATGTTTTTTGGCCGATGTACAAAAGATTTGTAATGTTTACTGTTAATACAATGATCCGAACTCTTTTCAAAAATTAAAAAACAACACAGATCATATAACATGCTCAAATTTATAAATCTGAACAGTTTTTAAAGGTGCTACCATCATTGCTTGTCGGTATATTTATGCAAGAGAATTTCAGAATCAAATAAATCATTAATACATAATCAATTAGAAATCAGGTGCCTACCTTGAGTTTCTTTCCACTCTGAACATTGAACATAAACTCTCCTCTGCGCATGGTTCCTTCATATATTCTGCAAAATTATTAGGGTTTTGAAGTGAATTAATAACCAATTTATAAAAACAAAAATTATCGGAAAAAATTAACACCATCAAACACTCTTACCAAACATACCTTAAATATGTTAACTGCCCAAATCGCCCTTCTTCTAATTTGAATGCCAATGCTACCAAGGGGTGCTCTGGAGAACCAGACAATTCAACCTGTTCACATAGACTTGAAATCTTTTTTATGTGCTCCATGAAGGGTTATCTGGAGATGATGTTTCTTTAAATTATGAGCCACAAAGTAAGTCAATATACAGCTTCAAATTCTCAATTAGCAAAGCATTCAACCTTCTCTTCCTCTTTCGATTGATCCAAGGCGTGATTTGTGATTTCAATTGGACAAGGCAAATAGCTGAGCACACCATCCAACAAAAGCTGCACTCCCTGATTTGACAAGAAAATAGAATATGGTTTTCACTGTTAAATTTTATCAGTGTTCAATTCTCCAAATAAAGAAATATTAAAAACAATTTTACCAGGTCAAAAGGCTATTAGAACCATGGATACATACACCATAGGTAGAAAGAACCATGGATACATACACCATAGGGACTAGTTTTGATCAAGCAATTAGACATTCTATGCATCAGGTACTGACAAACATCAAGGACATGACAGAAACAATAACAACTTGCCTTGTCACTTGGGATAATTGAAAACAACTGCAAGATGTTATAGAAAGCAAGTACAACAATCTCAATGCCTATTAATAAAAGTACAAAAATAAATAAACAAAATATACACCTTTAATAATTTTAGCTGAGACGCCAATTACCAGTTGGTTGGACTTTGTTACGAAAAATAAATAATTATGGCCATAACACTGGGCCAAGAGATTACCAATTGGCTACGATTTGTCACAGAAAATAAACAATTACAGTCATAACACTGAGCCAAGAAATGAATTCTTTCACAAGAATTAGTATGGGTATGTAAATTTTCAAATGCAAAATTTCAAGTTGAAAACCTATTATAGCAAAAATCATTTTAACACTGGTTTCAATTGTTTTTTTTTTTCTGACATAAAAAGATTCTCCATCAAAAAGTTAAGAGTTTAATTCACAGTGAATCAATTATGGGATTTCATTAATTTGAAAAATAAGAAGATTCTCGCAGCCAATTAATAGATATATATTATTTTTAGCTGAGAGGTCATTGAAAATGTATAATTAATCATAATGCTGGGTCAAGACAAGATTACCAATTGGCAATTGGCTAGGCTTTATCAGTAGATGAACCTTTTCACAAGAAATATTATGGGTATGTAATGGCTCAGCCAATTACCAAGGCAAATTTTCAAGTTGAAAAACTACTATAGCGAAAATTATTTCAACACTAGTTTTGATTGTTTTTTTTTTTTTTACATAAAAAAATATTCTCCATCAAAAAGTTAAAAGTCTAATTTTTAGTGAATCAATTACGGGATTTCATTAATTTGAAAAAGAAAAAGATTCACTCAACCAACTAATAGATATATATTACTTTTGGCTGAGAGGCCAATTACCAGTTGAGTAGACTTTGTTACTGAAAATAAATAATTACAGTCATAATACTAGGCCAAGAGATTACCAATTGGCAATTGGCTAGGCTTTGTCAGTCATAACATTAAGCTAAGAGATAATCTTTTTCATGGGAATTATTATCAGTATGCAATGGCTCCACAAAGTATCAACACAATATTTTAAGCTTCATCCTGGTAAGAATTATTCAACATTGATTTTGATTTTTTTTTTTTCAACATGAAAATATTCTTAATTGAAAAGGTATGAGTTCAATACTTAGTGAATCAATCCTAAGATTTCATTAATTTGAAAAAGAAAAAGATTTTCTTGGCCAAATAATAGATATATATTTAAAATATATAGCTAAACTAGTGATCACCATCCACTTGCAAAAGAAAACCTTTGTGCTTTCCATGATATGCCAAAAATCTAACAAAGAATTCCTTATCATCAATTATGACAAGCATTTATCTTCTTAACGCAGAATACAATATTTGGCTATTGTGTTAATAAAGATTTGGATATTAGCATCACTGTGTAGCATGATTGTGATTAAGTAACATTTGTCCCACTTCCTCTCCTATAGTCCAGGAGAAAAATTAATTTTTACAAGTGTTTTCACTACCACAACTTGATGCTGTAAAACTACCATTGTGGTGTTTATAATGTTGCCACTTCGATATGACAGCCATGTTTCTTTGCAGCATAAACATTGTGCAATATGAGGTTTTGGACCTACTATGCTTAGACACTGATTTCCAAGCACCAGAAATACCAACACAAGTTTCCCAAAGTAGCATACACAGATGATTCCAGCAACATTGATTCCAAGTTAGAACAGAAAGCTCCCATGCACCGAAACAACTATCTAGAATATAACAAAAGAATCTACGTCACATTCCACAATGTCTCTCCGCTCTTAAAATGGTATCGTTATTGATGAAATCTTTTACTCTCATAAATTAATTACATTCTTTTTTTCCAAAATTTTACAAAAAACAAGTAACAAAAAGTTTGAATGAAACAAAAATTAAATGCTTCGAATAAACTGTACACAACTACCATACTGTGGGTGGAGATTATAAAGAAAACACATCTATGAATGATTTGAGTATTATACCATCCTTAAAATTCTTGACCGTTCACCTATCTTGAGAGTCTTTAAAAACATTCAAGCCTGGTTTATAGAGCATGATTGGGTCATTCATGCAATAAAGCATCAGCAAAGGCTATAAATCCATGCTTCCTCATACACCAGACACATTTATAAAGGATCTAGGATATCATAATGCCATAACAATATTTATTAATGCATAAAGTTCTAAAAAAAAAAAACTTTCAATCAAAGCTTTGGGTATAGCAGCAACTCTCAGGAAGACCTTTGAGCCAATGATCCTGGGTAAGAGCAAGCGAATTTCTATTGACAGACAATTTTAGATTTGCAAACCTTGCGGCTTACATAGAAGATCCAGCTATGAATGTGAATAGAAGCATAGGATCTAAGTCTATAGGAGCAGGTAGTGAATCTCAAGCCATTAAACCCCACTTTACTCTACCAAATGATTTGCTTGATGTAATCGTTCAAGATTTTTCGAAGCATTATGCCATTGGATTTTTTGCCAGAAGTATCCCACCTACATCAATTTTGAATAATTGGATGAAAATCCACTAGACCCATCAAGGTATTCACAATGTTCTTGTTCTGAATTAACTAAGGATTTTTTTTGCCTTTTTCAATTTGAACCCAAGAAACAAATAAATAATGTGATTAAGAAGACTCCATGGTTTGTGCACAATACCTTTTTAGTATAGCGCAAATGGCAAGAAGACTTTGATTTTGCTAAAGCACAAAAAATATTTTAGCAATTTGGATTGAGTTCCCCAATTTGCTGATGGTTTTTTTTTTCCTTTAATCACTAATATTACTAACATGATTGGAAAAGTGTTGTTTTCTAAAAAGCAAAGGGGTTTCTGTGCTCCGCCAACTAGAAGGGCTTGTGCAGAACTGGATTTAAGCAAAGAACTTTCGTCCTCTATTGAGCTAGCATATAAAGAAAGATTTTGGAAGAAAAAATTTCTTACCTTACCCTTCCTAATACATGCTTTTATTGTGGTAAGCCATCTCACAAGGTTTTTAACTGTCCCGAACTAATTGCCAAAAGAGCTACTTAAGTTAAATTAGTTGAAGAAATTAAGGCTGCAAAAGCTGCTTTACAAAATTCTAACAAAGAGATTGCAAATGCTTCAAATGAAATATTTAAAAAGTAAATGTATCCTCAAAAAGATGGATGGACAGAGGTAAAGTGGCATCAGAAAAAAAAAACAAAGGTACCACCTTCAAATTCTATTGTCCAAGAAACATCGCAAGTCTTTAAGAATGTCACAGTGCTTTCAGGAGGCTTTCATACTCAGAGGGAAGAAAGTAGTACATCATATGTAGTGATCCTAAAGCGGAACAGATCAGGAACTCTAGCGAATATTACTTACTCATCAACCCTGTAAGCCAATCATTTCTATCTTTGAGTAGGTTAATCATTTTTATTCTGTCATGGATATTGAAGAATGAACTAAGTTGGTGTTGCACCCTCATGAAGTTCATCTCTTGGAATGTTCAGGGATTGTTAGACTCCCAATGACAGGTGGTTTCAATTTGCCTTCAGCAGCTAAAATAGGTGGTTTCAAGAGGTTAAAATAGGTGGTTTCAATTTGCCTTCAGCAGCTAATCTTTTTATGCCTAGGGGAAAATATTTTTTTTTTACAAACCATGAAGTTGGAAGCGGTGGTGTTCTTTTTTGTGTTGCTCAAAAATATTCTTCTTGCATCATTGATTCTGGTTCTATTTCAGAAACTAGAGATGTTTGGGGACACTAAAAAGTTGTTGGTGTAATTTTTGGTATTTGCAGTATATATGCTGCAGGTGATTCTCAAGAAAGAGCTCTGCATTTGGTCTCAACTTAACAATTGTCTCCTAATGCTGTTTGATTTATTTTGGGATACGTCAAAAAATGACTTGGACAAAATAGGAGGGATACCTTTTACTTTTCAACAAGATGAATGGAGAGTTTGGTCTTCCTTTAGAAACAGGTTTGCACTTTCAGATCCTAATGTTGGTGGGAATCATATAGATCCAGACTGGTTTACTTGGTCTAACTATAAATCTAGCTTGCTAAGAATTTTTCATAGATTAGATAGAGATTATCTTTCTGCTTCTCTTGATTTATGCTTTGAGTCTCACCATGGTTTATTTGTTCAAGCACATCCAAAATGCACTCTTTCACACTTTCAGATCCTAATGTTGGTGGGAAACATATAGATCCAGACTGGTTTACTTGGTCTAACTATAAATCTAGCTTGCTAAGAATTTTTCATAGATTAGATAGAGATTATCTTTCTGCTTCTCTTGATTTATGCTTTGAGTCTCACCATGGTTTATTTGTTCGAGCACATCCAAAATGCACTCTTTCAAATCATCTCCCCATCAAGTTCTCAATTCAACAACAGGCCATGTGAATCTTCCCTCTGAGATTTTTATAGCTAATACTAATTTTTATCTGATAAAAATTTTCAGAGGTCCTTTCTGCATGTTTGAAACTTGGTTCCTAGACCATTAAATTCTAATGGTTTTATTGAATGGTGAGAAAATGCTATTCTTTGCACTATGAGATTTTTAGGACACTTTGGTGAATTCTTAGCTAAAAAGTTTCAAGTTGTTACTCTTGAAACTAGGTAAAAAATTCATTAATTGATTGAATATTTGTCTCATACCCCTCATGATAAAAGTGCTCAACAGCAGCTTATGAGCGTTTAACAGCAACCAAAAATATTTTGAAAATCACAAGGCACAAGGTGAATTACTTAAATGTCGATTATCTTGGTTGAAAACAGGGGGATAGAAATTCAAAAGAATTCTTCAAGTTTTTAAAAGGTCCTAAAATGAGTTATTAAATTGATAAATTTCATGTTAATGGTGAGATTCTCTCTACTTCTACAGATATTTTAGATGCTTTCTTTGCTCATTATTTAGATGTGTTTACTTTAAAAAGTATTGATAAAGAGGCTCTAGATTTTTGTATATCTGTGAATCCCACTTATTCTTACTCTATTTTGTGAGAGGATGGCATATTAACTATGCAGGATTTTAAAGATGTTCTCCTGGTCTTGAGAGTCTACCTTGTGAGTTTTATAAAGAATTTTGGGATGATACTGTTGTTGATTTTTTCAACATGTATCCGGAAGCTCTATCTAAAGGTTCTCTTGATCAAACAATTAATCAAAGTTTGATAAAAATCATTCCAAAGTCAGGTAATAAATTTGCGATTACTAATTGGCAGCCTATCACTTTATTGAATATTAACTATAAGATTATTGCTAAGGCTATGGCTTTAAAAGTTCAAAGGTATTTGCCTCCATTAGTCAAAGAAGAACAAACTGATTTTGTTCCAGGTAAATTTATTTTGGATAATGCTTTCACAATTGCAAAGCCAATGAATTTGGCCATGGATACTAATCAAGATATTGTGTTCCTAAAATTAGATTATGCTAAAGCTTATGAAAAAATGGAGTGGCCTTTTATTTTAGTTATGTTATAGAAGTTAGGCTTGGGTTTTTCTTTTATCTCTTGTGTTAGACTGGTATTTTCCGCTGCTGGTGTCAAGATGTGCATTAACCAAAGTTGTTCTTCTACTATTACTCTTCAAAGATCAATTAGGCAAGGCTATCCTCTTACTCTGTATCTTTTTATTCTTACCGTTGAAACTTTTGGTTATATTTATAACACTAAACTTTTGAAGATAAGATCAAATGTTTCTCTCTTCCAATTCTGATTGTTTGACATCAAATTATTAACAATCACTTTGCATATAATAGTTTTCTTCTTCTACAAGCAACTGAAGATAATTTAAACATAGCCCTTCATTGTATCCAAGTTTATTGTAAAGCCTCTGATTCTACTATTAATTGGTGGTTTGGGTTTTCCTTCAGCCTATCGTCAAGGTATATAGATTGCTACCAAATGGATTTTAAGACCTTTGCAAGGTCATGAAAGTTAAAAATTGCTTATTAGACACCAAATTAAATATGGTTGGCCGGCTATGTCAAAAATTTGGTTTAACACTCGATGGGGTTATCACTTCTGCTAAAATTAAAATTAGAGGATCAGTTGTGCTTCAGCGCATTTGGTCAACTTGGCAGCAAATCAGTTCTTATTTGCAATGGCGCCCTTCCCAACATTCATGGGATACTATTAAATGGATGTCTATCTGGTGGGTACCATGTTGTGGAAATACTGGTATTTGAGCTGCTTACAATTCTCACTTGAAAAGAATTAAATTCAATCATAAAGGTATTCTTCATATTGTAGATTGTTTCTCTAATACAACCCCTCCTGTGTCATTATAATGGGAAGAATTTCAAGCTAAATTCAATTTAAATAAAACAGATAAGGCCTCTTCTCAAGCTCTTTGTGATAAGTGTTAGGCAGTTTTCTTGGGATCTTCCTCTCAACTCTCATCTTGCTTTTGGGATAATTAGGTTTGGCCTAATGGTGTTAAGATGGTTCAGTTTTCTCTTGCAAAAGGTCAACAGTGGTTTAATAGAGAGAAAGCTCCTTTTGAAATCCTTAATCATAGATGGAACACTTAAGATATTGTGAAAAATTAGATACAATGTTTAAAAACTTATAAAAACTTGGGTTTTAGCCGAAAGTACAGTTTTTTGTTTGGTCTTTATTATATAAAGACCTATTGTGTATCAATTACAACTTCTTGGTTTTGATAATCCAGTTTGTCCAGTTTGCTCTCTTGAAGATTCTATTGAACATATTTTTGTTTATTGCTCTTTTGCTCAAGAAGTTTGGCAGTAATGTTTTTCAACTCCTGGATTTCAAAAATTTCAGAATTCTTCTGGTTATGCCATTTGTCCAACAATTTTTATTGGGAATATGCTTCATCTTGATATCCTTTTTTGCATTTGGAAGCACAAATGTGATGTGATTTACAAAAGACATTCTGCAGAGCAGAGCTTCAATTTTGAGATAAAGTTAAATCTTTACATGAACTTTTTATTTCAAGTTCATAGTAAGAAAAGGAAGTATCCTAGGGATATTAAATTTTTTCTTTTCTTCCTTATGTGCATGGAAGGATGCTCCCGATGATATTCCTTATTTTTTTTAGACGATGGATGTCTGATTTGCTGTCATTTGTAATTCAAATGGCTTTTTGGTTTATTCTGATTTGACAAGAAACCTCTCATTGGAAGCAAAAACCTGGAAGAGAACTTCTAACAGAGGGCATGGCTTGATCCTTTTCCTACCCCAGAGGGAAGGTTTTTCAGGACTGGTTGCAAGGGTGAAAACCAATATTGGCACCCCCAAAACCACTGAGCCTTTCCTCTCTCTCAGTCATATTTTTGATGCTTTGAAGTTATGATGTAATGCATTTTGTATCTGGATTTTTGGTCATGAACCATCATTTTACGGCTTGGATGTATTGCTGCTGTTTATTAATAAAATTTTTTATTTTTGAGGGTCTACCATAACAAACCAACGCACCTCTCCACCACCACCACCCCCCACCACCATAAGTTGATTGTGAATAGCTTACTCTTGTTTTGTGTAGCCAACTGTGGATTTGAAGTTTCCATTTCGTCTAGTTTAAAAAAAATGCTTCAAAGAAAAAGAAATACATTGAGTACCTTATTTTTGAATGCACTGCCCATGAATACAGGAACAAATTTTAAGCCTATGGTTGCCCTACGGATAGCCATCTGCATGGATGAAATACTACTTTAAAAACCAAATGAAAACACATGAACCCTAATAAAAAATAGCATTCTCCAAGCAACATCAACGAAAAAAAAAGCACTTTTTGATCATAATATATGTACCTCAAGTTCTTCAGATGTTACGGGTTCATCATTCAAAAATTTTTCTGCTAGAATATCATCAACTTCTGACACTGCTTCTATTAGTTCCTTTCTATTTTCAGCTGCAGAGCTAGACAAGTTCGCTGGAATTTCTCCTATTACAACCTTCTCCCTAAACATATATACTGATGAGCTACAAACACAAACATCTTATGCACTTTGTAATTTAAATGGAGAAACAAATAAAACATTACCCATGTGCTCCATGGAAATAAACTGCTTTCATTTTTACAAGATCTATAAGGCCTTGAAGTTCTTCCTCTACTCCTATGGGGATTTGAACAGGAGAACAGTTAATGTGCAGCTTTTCTTTCGCCTGTTCAGACATAATAAAACTTGCTGAATGACTGAACATTATCATCAACATGAATAGGATAATTTATATGGAGTAGGGTATCAAGAATATGTTCAAGGTTTTCAATGCCGTGTATTAGACTGGTATTAAAAATAAAACAAATAATACTTGTTCATGAATGATCCACAGATACATTTCTCAGAGAGTAAAGCCCTCATAAGATTGCCCGGCAAAAATATTAACATAATGTAAATGAATTTTTATCGTGCATTGAATGATCACACTACCAAAGAAAAGTACAAACATAAGTTACCTGGTTAAGAACTTTCCAAGGATCAGCTCCCATTCGATCCAACTTGTTAATGAATATGAGCCGTGGAACGCTGTACCGCCGCATCTGACGGTCTACTGTGATAGACTGACTTTGCACGCCACCGACACTGCAAAGAATTAAAATTGCCCCGTCCAAAACACGAAGGGCCCTTTCAACCTCAATTGTGAAGTCCACATGACCTGGTGTATCAATAATGTTTATCTGTATGGAGAAAGATACATGATCAAGTGCAACAAACATTGTTCCAGGCTGCAACTAAAACTGCTTTTGTCCTAAAAAGTGCAAAACACAGAACAACATTTTATCCAAAACTGCATCCAACATGTCTAATGGAAGAGAATGATTGATGATAAGCTTGGAGGAAGCACCTATAGGGAAACAAAGGGCATTTTTGTTTATATCATTTCACCCAAAAGGCGGAAAAAGCGCAAACAAACAGAAAATATCAAACATTTTTAAGACAAAGAACCATCCTTGTCCTGAACATCGCTTAACATGAAAACACACTTTCGGCGCAAAAAAAGTATGTACAGTGCTCAACAATCAGAAATTTATTCAAACAAGACATTATAGTCCTAAGTATTGCAAAACACACCGAAACAAAACCCGCGCAGAAACACATAAACATTGTGGAAAAATAGCCGGCAAAACGCAATAAACCACTGCGAAACAACACGAGGGACATGAATTACAGTTACGGTCGACCGAACCGAAAACAGAGCAAGGACAAGAAAGACGAAGATGAATTGATCATGTGCCCTAGTTCTTGTTCCTTGAGATCTCAAACGAGTCCTCCTCCAAGCAAAGCCAAACAGAACAAAAAACACATATTTTACACCCGTTCCAGCACTTAATTAAAAACAAAAACAAAAACGAAGACGAAGGAGAAGAAGAAGGCGGTGCTTTGCTTACCTGGTAATCTTTCCAGGAACAGTAAGTGGCGGCCGACTGGATGGTGATGCCCTTCTCGCGCTCGAGTTCCATGGAGTCCATCTTGGCGCCGACGCCGTCTTTTCCGCGGACTTCGTGGATCTCGTGAATGCGTCCCGTGTAGAACAGCACGCGCTCCGTCAGCGTCGTCTTTCCCGAGTCGATGTGAGCTGAAATTCCGATGTTGCGGATTCTGTCAATGAACGACGACGACGACGAAGATAAAGACTCCTTGTCATTTTTAACGCCAGCAGCAGCGCTGGCCATGGCAGCCGCCTGCCTCCGCGGTTGCACATACGGCCATTCCCAACTAGCATTGCCATTGCCATTGCAACTGCCATTTGGATTTGCAGAAGAATTACAGCAGCAGTAGTAGTAGTAGGAGTAGTAGTGTTTGGATATGAGGGCTCTCGACTGCCTCAGCCTGAGGCCCAGGCCCAGGCCCATAGCCATGCCTCCTCGTCCTTGTGGTTTCCTTAAACCCTAGAAGCCCCTCCTCTGCCCTGCACGTCCGCACACGGCAGCTCGCACTTGCTCGATACGGAGGAGCTCTGCATACTCCCGGCAGCGCCTGGACTAGACAGACAAAGACATCGTCATTCGTCTCATTATTGTAAGGTTTCTTAGAACTCATGATTAACAGAATGTTTTAATCTTTTAATTTGAGTATGTTTCTTTGGGTAAATATTATTAAACATACATGGCCTTTTGGGAAAAAAAAAATAGTCCTCATCTTCGTAAAAAGGTATAGCTACATTCATTAGCGGAGATAGGTTTTGAATCTACAATCTTTCAATTGAGAGGAGAGATGAGTGTATATGCTACACTACTAGATGGATGGGTGCAGATGGGATATTGCAATTTTAGTTGCCTTATTCTAAATATTACCAAGAACACTTAATAATTTTCTTATTGATCTTTTAAAAAATTATATCATGTATATGATGTAACAAAATTTTTATTAAAAAAATAGTTGCAATTCCAACTGTCTTTTTAAAAATTATATCATGTATATGATGTAACAAAATTTTTATTAAAAAAATAGTTGCAATTCCAACTGTCTTTTCCTAGAGCTTAAGTAGAAATTTACTATGCATTCAAGTCAAACCCATAATTACAAGTTACCAAATCAAGGCTCTTGATTTAGAAAATACAAGTTAGCTTGGTGGTAAGATACTTTGTAGTGACCGAAAACATCGATGGCTGGAACACCAAGAGGTTGCTGGGCGAACAGTTTAACCCTGGATCCATGCAAGGGCCGTGCTGGAGAAAATGGAAACGGGGTGCCCTGAACAGTCTGGTCGATCAGATAAGGACTTAATCGGTGTATCTTAACCTTACGTGAACGTTTGTTTCAAAAGCAAGATACGCGCGATGAATCGATGATCAATAAATGCAAGATAGCGAAAATCGTGCGAAACAACGATTATAATGAGGAAATAGCAAACTCGGGTAAGAAAGTGCACTGCCCCAAAGTCATGGATTTGATTTTTTGCCTCGTTTGAAAGATGTACAACAAGTTATGCAGCGCTAGAGAGACACTCCTTACAACGAGCGGAATAGTCACAACTCTTCTACTTGTCGCCGATCTATTTGCTAGGATGTCAAAATGCTTGACTCACAAAGGGATGTTTGGAGCCAACTAGAGAACTCAAAGATAACTAGGATGCTCAAGGAAATGCCAACTATGCCTTCTGAAAGCTAACTGCAACATAAGCCAACCAAATTTTCTGCTAACAACCCAAGTTTTTTGCCAACCTCCCGAGCATTGTTTGTCGAGGTATTTATAGGGCTAAGAGTAGGAGAGAGATGTGGTCTGGTTGCCATGTGTCCTGGACCCCACAAGATGCTGTTATGTCTGTATAATGTAGGTGTGCAATGCTAGATGTGAACTTTGCTACGTTGTGACTATACCATCGAAACTGCATATGCCGAGATCCATTGTGCTAACCATGTAAGCCAAAAAAAGGGAGCTTATGTGTCGGAACTACATCTTCCCTGCTCTTACGAGTAGGATCAAGCGTAGGAACAATGTCTTGAGGGCTAACTAAGGGGTGTGCAAGATGGAGTGAAATTGCTGATTTCATCGAGGAGGTGCCAGAATAAGGAAGATTGTTGTCAACAAGTCTTAGAGTCACCCGAAGATGTCTTGATGCTTCCGTGCCCGTGTTGCATTACCCACATTGTTGAACACATTGATGTAGCATGAGTAGCTACTTGCTACGCTATGCTACGCTACGTAGCATAGCATAGTGTAGCCACTAGTCTTTACTGAAATTTGCATTGGAGTCGAAGAGCATTTGTTTGCAACTTTCCTCCTTCATGTAGGAGAGCTTTTGAACTTGTTGAACTCATGTTTGGAACACTTTTCCTGCTTTTGCATCGTTGCTATGCTGTGCTATGCTATGTAGCGTAGCACAGCGTAGCGGCTAGCGTATCGTGCATCCTTATTTAATTCACCAATTTCTAGCAAGAAACTTTGCTCGAGGTTTGAGAACTAAGTGGGGCAGGGAGTTTTAAAGGCCGAGGTGTGGCTGAGTGCAACTTTCTGGTTAGAATTACTTGGCAAGACAGGCCTTTCTGCTTTGCCTTTACTATGCTGTGCTACGCTATATAGCGTAGCACTTTGTGTTGACCGAATCCTACCTTGTCTTCGCAATCACTTTGTCACTTTGCACTTGGACACTTGAGCAACTATCTTTCAAGGTTTGCTATGCTACATAGTGTAGCAAAATCCTTTACTAGAAAACTGTCCAAACTATTTTGCTCATCCCAAACACTTTCGGCAACTCCTAACATAGCTTCTTGGTAGACTGTCAGCCGAGTCAATTGTCCAGTTGGGTAGGCCAGAGAGTCCATCGGGCCTATCAGCTCTGGAGATAGAAAACTTGCCGAAGTAGATAGTCCAACCTTAGTGCCTACATTTTTCTGCTGAACTGTCATGAAACTACACTTGTGGAAGTCCCTTGCCTAAATTCCAAGACCCTACTGGAGCATGAGGATCTTGAAGTCTCTTTGTCAACGTTTGGAGGATCCGCCCAATAGACGTCGACAAAGAATACGAAACACCACGAAGGAAAAGTTGCCAACATCGTTCTCTAGCGGTTGCTCAAATGTCGCTTTACTGTGCTTGGGAGTAATAGGATAGTTATGCAGGGGGAAAGGGGAAAAGGGTGGATTTGAGGGGATAGGTTCAAGCAAAGGAAAGATGAAATGTAGCGCGGTCCCTCGTTGGAGTGCTTGTGAGGGAATTAGCATGTGTGAACATCTTTCTTTGGCTAGCTTTTGACCTCTTGTCAGAATGTTTGGAGAGGGTCATTGTAAAACAGCTGGTGTGCCATTTGCTTTGGGCACACACTCTTTTTCCTTTTTCCTTTTTTTCTGAGCTCTTTTTCGTTATGCTTTTGCACTTTTCTTTTGTTGTTTAGCCATGTTCATTTGCAAACAACATTGTTGTTGCAAGATAGGTGTTTCCTCCCCAAGATGAGTTATGTTACATCCATGTGGGGTTTTGACATGCCTATAGGTGCTTCCCATGCGATGAGTTGCATTACGCGCGTTATGGACTTTACGATTGAGCGTATGGGAGGGCTTTACATGTGTCAAGAAAGCTTGTAAAAGGGATGTGAAAAGGGAAACTACTGGTATGAGAAACAAGATGACGAAGGCTTAAAAGGAAGGGCATGATGTACACTCCCAAGTAGCTAAGCTAGTTAGAGCGGTCACCTCGGAACGATGTGGTGTCCTGTCCTCCTGGCGAAACGCATCTCTGATCGACGTTGTCTCAGCCTATATCTTGCAAGCACAACAGAAAGTAGACCAGAGATGTAACCATGAAATGAAGTTAGGCAAAGGTCTTACTTGCTTTGGACATCCCTGAAGTGGCAGGCATTGTTGCTGAGGCATGCGACGTCCAAAGCAAGAAGGCCAACAGCAGTTTTGGCAACAACAGGCTGAAGGAGCCGACGCTGAGGGAGCTAGGAGTTGCATTGATGCGAGTTCTCAAGAGTCCCTGCCCAAGGAAAACATCATGCAATTCAACTGTAAGGTATGAGGCCTAACAGCTGAATGTCTTTTGAGCTCGGATGATGGCAGGGGCTGGAGGATAGCGATCTTGTGGCTGGGCCACAATAGTGCTGGAACTCCAGCAGCAAGTGCTAACACCAAAAGTTACCGCCAGGGCAACGGGCCATGGTAGCGGTGGCTCCAGAAGGTCAGCAAGATGTCAAATGACATCTTTGGAAGATTAGCAAAACATCAAGGGTAGTGGCATTGCATATGTTCCAGAGGGTGTTCTTTTGTCATTGTGAATTGCATTTTGAAACTGCAACGTCCCACCCCATGTTGGCACCGTGTAGGCTCACTTGTTCGAGTGGTGGCAGATGTGAGTTGGGAACGTTATGCCGCAAACCCAATTTAAGGTCCTGGTAGACCATCGGAAGTACTGGTTTAAGGTCCCAGCAGACCACAATGTGCTAATTTAAGGTCCTAGTAGACCACTATGCTAGTTTAAGGTCCTAATAGATCACTGTGCTAGTCTATTGTCGTAGCAGATGATGGATGTGCTAGTTTATCATTGTAGCAGATGGTGGATGGGCTAGTTTAAGGTCATAGTGGACCATCTATGCTAGTTTAATGTCATAGCAGACGTTCTATGCCAGTTTATAGTCATGGCGGACTGGAGGTGCTAGTTTATAATGGTAGCAGACTATGGATGCCAGTTTATAGTTGTAGCAGACTATGGATGCCAGTTTATAGTTGTAGCAGACTATGGATGTTAGTTTATAGTCGTAGCAGACTATCGATGCTTACCTTGCCTCCTCATTAAACGTAGTATGGCTTCAAGTATAAGTGGTTCATTGGATTTGCAAACTCTCTACCATCCATGTCTGCCAGCTTGAAGGCTCCATTCTCGTAGGCTTTTGTGACCACAAATGGACCTTCCCAGTTTGCCAAAAACTTGTTTGTATGTTCACAGATAGCTTTGAGGACTAGGTCGTCTTTTTTATAGGCCTTTGATGTAGGTTGGCGTGATGCTTTTGTCGTTGCTTGTCCTGATACCATTCGATACGACCCAATGTCTATGCATGCTCTTCCTCTAAGGAGTCAAGGTCTATGATTCTTGACTTGTTGTTCTGGGCCTCGTTCACGATGCTTGAGGATCATCCGCAGTGATGGTACCTGTAATTCAAGAGGTAACACTGCTTCAAATCCGTAAACTAGGCTATAGGGGGTCTTACTTGTAGCCATCCTACACATTGTACGGTAGGACCATAGCACGTAGAGGATTTGCTCGTGCCACCGCCTCTTACTATTGCTAAGCATTCTCTTAAGTAAGTTGATGATGGCCTTATTTTTCGCTTCTTCTTGACTGTTTACCTGTGGGTAGTATGGCGACGAGAAAGATTGCTTAATGCCAAGGTTACTACAGAAGGTTCTGGTTTCCGCACTACTAAACTGTGGCCCATTGTCTATCACAATAGTCATGGGAAGACCAAACCTTATTACGATGTTGTCTAAGATGAAGTGGCAAACCTATTGGAATGTAGTCTTCCTAAGGGGGATAGCCTCTGCCCACTTCGTAAAGTACTCGATGGCAGTAATAATGAAGACATGCCCTGCGGAAGACTTAGGCGTTATGGGTCCCATGATATCTAGTCCCCATCGTTGGAATGGCCATGTGATTTGCGTAGGGTGCAACTCAGTAGGTGACATGTGTATAAGGTTTGTGTGGCATTGGCACGTGTCACACGTTTTGACTTTAGCAAAGAAATCTTGTTCCATGCAAGGCCAGTAATATCCTAGGTGTCTGATTTTAGCTGCCATGGCCCTGGGAGCTATGTGTCCTTCACATAGTCCTTCATGGACCTCACTAATGATTTTTTGTGCCTCCTCCCTACTGACGCAAGTTAGCAGTATTTCATCAAAGGAGCGCTTACATAAGGTATTATCTCCTACTAGGACATACTGCCGTGCTCGCTTTCAGATTGCATCCCTTTGGGCAGATGTCAAGTGATGTGGGGGTTCACCATGCTGTAGGTAGGCTTTCATGTTAGCGTACCACTCTTGGGTGTTGGTAGCGCTTACGGAGGCCACGTGTACTACTTTGGTGATAGGGTCTGTGCATTCTGTTATCAAAGCAGGTAAGGTTGCAAATAGGTGTGGAGGCACGTTTAACGCTAGCGTAGCCAAGGCATCAGCTATGGTGTTTTCACTACGTGGCACATGCTAGATGTCTGTCATGGTGAACTGTTTCAACAAGTTTTTGGCCAAATCACACTAAGGTTGTAAGTGCAAATCTTTACAGGTGTAGACCTTAGTGATTTGATTGACAACAAGTTGAGAATTGCCTTGGATTTCCAAATGTTGAATCCTTAATTACTAGGCTGCTAGGAGGCCCCTAAGAAGTCCTTCATACTCAGCTACATTGTTCGTACAAAGGAACGTGAAGTGGTAGACAAAAGGTTGAAGGTCCCCTGAGGGGAATGTAATGACGATGGCAGCACTACCACCTCGCATGGTTGAGGCGCCATTGAAATGCAAAATGGCCTCGAAATGCAATGGCATAAGGTTGATACTACCAACATGTTCATCAGGGAATTCGGGTTCTATGGTCGCTTGATCATCAATGGATGAGGTTGCAAGCTGCATAGCTATTGCTTGTCCTTTTATTGATGACTGGGCCACATAATGTAAATCGAACTTCGCTGTTATTGCTTTCCATCGGGCTATCTTGCTACTTTCATATAAGTTGTTTGTGATAGCTTGAAGTAACTTGCTTTTGCATATAATGTTCACTTGACTACAGAACATGTAGTGTCTCCACTGTTTTCGTGCGAACACTAGGGAGAGACAATTCCTTTCCACTTCGTTGTATTTGGCTTCGTATGCGATTAATGCATGGCGTGGGTAATAGACTAGGATTTTAGAGCCATCTTCTTTTTTTTGGCATAACAGTGCTACGATAGATGTGTCCAAGGTGGCAAGGTAGATGTAGAAAGGCTTATCCCTTTGTGGTGGGTAAACAATTGGAAGGTGTAAAAGCTCTTTCTTCAAGTCATCGAAGGCTTGTTGACACTAGGTTGTCCACTTAAAGTTAACCCCTTTCTTCAGTAAGTGTTGCATGGGGTGTAACTTGTCAGTCAACCTTGCTATAAACCTTCTAATGAACTATATTCTACCTTGCAACCCATGTAATTCTTTAAGGTTAATAGGGGGTGCTAGGTTAACGATGGCCTTAACTTTGTTAGGGTCCACACGTATTCCAGCCCTCGATACTACAAACCTTAACATGTGTTTGGTTTTGATGTCGAAAACACATTTCTTTGGGTTAAGATGCAAGTCATGCCTATGACAACGCTTGAGGACTACCTCTAGATCAATGGCATGATCGACAGCTGCCTTAGACTTGTTTTCTATGTCATCCACATAATCGTTGAGTCTCTCTAGGAGGTAGTCGCTAAATATGTAGGTCATAGCTCATTGATAGGTTGCTTCGGCATTCTTTAAATCAAAGGGCATCATGGTGTAACAAAAAGTTTCCCAAGGGGTCATGAACGTAGTTGTCAATTGATGTTATAGGTTGATACGAATTTGATTGTAACCCGAGAACCTATCCATAAAAGATAATAACGCATGACCAGCTGTAGTGTCAATAAGTTGGTTGATACTCAGCATTGGGAAGTCATCTTTAATGGTTGCGTTGTTAGATCCCAGAAGTCTATACAGATTCGTATACCTCCTATTTTCTTAGAGACTACAACGATGTTTGATATCCATTTCTAGTAATCGACCACGTGAATAAAGCCTGCTTGATATAACTTGGTGATTTCGTCACATACAGCTAGTGCGATTTCTAGTTTAATTTTTTGAGCCTTTTGTTTAACCAGTTTGACACGTGAGTCCAAAACAATGTTATGTTGTATTAGCCATGGGTCTAAACTCGGCATGTCATTGTAAGACCATGTGAATACCTTGATGTTGTCTTGAAGGACTCTGGATACATCCTTTTGCATTTGTTCATTTAGGAGGGCACTTGGTTTTAGTGTCTTTAGTTCCCCCTTGAATGTCTTTACTGGTACCTCGATGAGAGGGTCCTTAGTCACGTCCTCGGCCTCTAAGTCTAAGGCTTGGACCAAATGTTCGGGCCAATCTAGGGACGTTTCTAGGGATGCTATAGTGTTATCAATAGATGAATTCCAGTCTATCAACTCTAAGTTCGGATATTTTGCAAGCTTGCCATGAGGACCTGTCAAGGTTAGAGGTGAGTGTAGATCTCATTGCATGACCATCTTGTTGAACCTGTCAAGTGATACCTATTTGTACCTATGGCACATAATAGTAAATATTTGCAAAGAAATAATGAAACATGTAATGATTGTCAGATATTTGGCCAAGTACGCAAGTTACTAGTTTAAGGTCTTGGCGGATTGTTAACAGGTTGGCTCTGTGAAATGTTACTAGTTTAAGGTCTTTGTGGACTGTTAACGAGTAGGCTTTGTGAAATGTTACTAGTTTAAGGTCTTTACGGACCATGGTACATAGACCTCGTAAAATGTTATTAGTTTAAGGTCTTTGCAGGTTGTGAATGTAGGGTTTGTAACATGTCACTAGTTTAAGGTTTTTACGGACCGTGGTACATAGGCTTCATACAGGTAAGTTGCTAATTTAAGGTCTTTGTGGACCGTGGTACATAGACCTTGTAAAATGTTATTAGTTTAAGGTCTTTTCGGACTGTGAACATAGGGTTTGTAACATGTCACTAGTTTAAGATCTTTACGGACCGTGAACGTAGGGTTTGTAACATGTCACTAGTTTAAGGTCTTTGTGGACCATTAATAGGTTGGCTCTGTGAAATGTTACTAGTTTAAGGTCTTTGCGGACTGTGGTACATAGACCTAGTAAAATGTTATTAGTTTAAGGTCTTTGCAGACCGTGAACGTAGGCTTTGTAACATGTCACTAGTTTAAGGTCTTTGCGGACCGTGGTACATAGGCTTTGTATAGGTAAGTTGCTAATTTAAGGTGGGACAAAATTTTTGGTTGGTCCCACCTATTTGCAAATAAGAATGCTATGCTATCATGGTTTTCGACACAAAAGTGCTACGCTACATGGGGCATCCCACATTACCTGGGGTGCAAAAATGGCAAGTTCTTTTCACCGCATCGGCTATAAATAGGGGTTTACCCTTGGTAAACTTGTCATTTTCGTTGTTAGAGAGAAAATCCCACATCTATAGTGTAGCACAATAGTGCTGAGAGGAAGCAAAATGGTGTAGCATAGCAACTGACAACATTTACGAGCGAAGCAATGGCACCTAAAAGCAAATGTAAGTACCGAGAACTCGCTAAGGTCGACGAAGTCAAGGACACCTTGGGGCGCTTGACTCAGGTGCACGTTGAAGTGCGGGAGGAGGCTCCATCTGCTTGGTAAGTTGTTACATCGCCTTTGTTGTTTAGACTTCTGCAATTGTTATTATTGAAATCTACGTCCTTTGCCATTCATTTTGGTCACCGTTTTGGCTGCTACGTTGCCATTGTTACCGGTTGGGCACTGCGGCTGTACAGACGCTATGCTATGGCTGCATGCGGTATTGCTTCGGTTGCCATTACCGCAATTGCCTTATTACTGGGGTTTGGGCAAGTTTGGGCAACTAGTGCATGGCTAGCGTAGCGCACCGCCCTTAGGGGGGTTTGGTTTTCTGGAAGATTTGACAAGTAAGACACATGTTTATCGTTGTACAATGCAAGTTATTTTGTCTAGCTGAGTTATGGTTGGATGACTGTAGCATAGTGAACTCTTACTTGTCTGCATTTTGTAATGCTTTTATTACGATATTCTTGTGCATTGTGAGGTCTTTGGGTTTGTCGCCTTGCTACACTATTAAATCTGCAATATCGCTACTGATGAGTGGCGAGGTACCCCTACACTCAACCATACGAAACGTGCATCGCATGCGCGATCCGGTTGAACTCCGCAGATGGACTAGTTGTGGCACCTAGATAGTTAGCCTTAGGTTGCAGTTCGTTGTCTTCCCACCTAGACTAGTTTTGCATATGTCATGTATGGTTTAGTCTAGATGAGGTGTATGATGTGTCCTAATTCTAATGCTACTCTTGATGGCAGTGGAAAATAATATTTAACTAAATCTAAGCTAAGAGGAAAAGGGTAAGAAAATCTAATCTAGCCTAAATGCGACGAGCAACCGATTCCTTGATCAACCGTACACATCTTGGACTTCGTGCACGACTGCCACTGGGACTACCAAGCATAGGCCTAGGTACGCCACTGGGATTACCAAGCGCA
>MNCI01009412.1:1370157-1410986 GCA_015680685.1 Gnetum montanum
ATATCCTATCTCACTCGAATCATTAACATACCTTTACTAGGATAGAATAGAAATGATCAATCCTCATTCATGTGTTGATGATAGGAAGGGAATGAGATAGAAGAGGGAGTTAGAGGAGGTATAGAAAAATATAAGAGAGGAGAGAAAATATAGAGTTGTGAAATGTTAGAAGTAATAAAATGAAAAAAAGATATGAGTGACATTAGCTATACAGCAAGTTAAGATGTAGTATCGAAGAAGTGAGGCAAGGCTAGATATCATACTCTAATGATATAGATAGCTAATAGATTGATAAAGTCTCTTCCTATCCGACATAAACTCAACACACCCTCATATGACATAGAAATGGTAGAATTCTCATTATTCTCCACATGAGGTATATTACCAATAAAAATATTCATCATAATGTGCTAATAGGATGAAATGTTAGAGAAGTGGGATTGATAGAGATTAGGGAAAATATATGAAGTTTGCATGTAAGGGATGTAGAAGAATGATAACGAAAAATATAGAGAGAGAGAGAGAGATTGCTACACTAAAACTGGGATCCCCAAACAAGGGAGAGCTGCCTTTGATTTATAGACATGGCGACGGACTGCGATATCGCGTACGCGATATCGTAGGGAAGGACGTGATATCGTGGGGGATGCGATATCGCATCGGCTGTGATATCGTGTACGCGATATCGCGGCTGACGCAAACCGCGTCTCATCAGCTACGTTGGTAAATTCATCTTTTTTTGAGTCTACCATATTGCTATGCTTGTCATGGTGATGTGTTGATTATGTTGTTGTTTTGTTGTGCATCTGTCTGTTGCTATTCATTTGTATCATTATGTGTCACCTATGCATTATTGCATTGTGTGAAGTTTGATGGCCATGCTACGCTGTGAAACTTTCTTTGTTGTTGTTTGTTTGTATTGTGTATTTTTATATTTTTATATTTTTTGCAACTGCAAAATCATGCTACGCTACATGCAATGAAAATGTAATGCTATGCGATACGTGATCAGAGGGTTGTGCTACGCTACGTATGTAATTCTAATGTTTGGTTTTTTCATCATGCATGGTCATGTTGAAACCCATTTTGATTGTCCTAGAGATTGTAGGAGTCCTATGCTGCCTTAGCAAATGGGTGGCCAATGTCCCTCCTCCCCACGCACATGTGGAGCAGCAGGCGGTTTGGTTCCAGGAGGGCACACGGGACTTTCTATAGTTCTTCCTCCAGCATTTTAGTGTGATTGTTTGGTCACACTTGTCAACGGAGATAGCAACCGCAATCACAGAAACCTTGTTGCCTAGGGCAAACCGAGGAATTGTGAGATTTTTGACTGATGGGTCAATCGGGGGTGAGTAGGCGGGAGGTTCCAACCAACATCTAAAGAGCTTGAGATGCTTGAGTTAGATTTGGAAGATGCCTGAGTATAAGTGCTATCACTTATACAACACATTGGTTGTTGCCCATCACATGGGTACCTACTTTTAGAACCCACCTAGAATGGTTTACTATGTCGACGGGTGAGTTTTGCGATGGTATTTTGTTGCGTCGTGTAATCAATGCTACGCTAGAAACAGATGTTAACAGTGTAAATATGCTTATTTTTGCTAGGTTTTTTGTTGGCAAGAGTGGTCTCCATGGTGACACAGATGGCCTTGTGGGAGTTTTCCTCTACTGGGAATGTGTGTGCCAACGTACTAGGCCAATTTGGAGGTGAGTTCAAAACCTATCTAACCCAATATTTCCAATTTTATGGGAAGTGCAAGGAAGCCAGTTGGTTAGATAGGGAATGGGCATCCCTCAAGCCGCTTATTATTGAGGACGTGTTGGTGGATCTCCCACCATTTCGCATGCTATTTAAACCTGGTATGGTAAAGTGTGAATTTACTGTTACCTGTTTGAGTGATGCTTACTTTTTGCTAACCCTCTTTTTTTTTTTTTTGATTTCGTGTTTGTTTTTTTTTGTGAATTGTTTTAGTGGAAAAGAAATCCGAGGAGGTGACTATGATGGCCTCCAGGCGTGATGACACCAACCTCTTTTTTAAATACGAGGAGGTGGAGAAGACCTCGTGTTGGCTCTACAATGGGGCCTCGACCACGCTTGTCCATAACCTTCAGGAGGTTGGGCTTATGGATTTATTTTTGGCCATTAACCTGAATGTCCCACCTGTCGAAATGCTTTCCCTAGCCGACTCTTTCTTCAAGACAGTGGACCACTTCTGCACACATGTTTACAGTGTGCGAGTAGTGTTTGATGTCAACGACCAATTGTTCGTGGATCTCTTCGACGTCCCCTCTGATGGTCTCCCCATGGAAGAAAAATCTAAGAGAGATGCAGGCCATCAGAGGGACATTGAGGAGTGGTTAGGGGTAGCAAAGGACCAAAAGGGAATCTATATTAAGAAGGCCAAGCTATCGGTGGCCAAAATGGTTTACCCTGTCTTCCGTGCCTGCGCCTTCCCCAAGTTGCTCTCCTAAGGAAAACTCATTAGAATTGAGCAAGCTCGGATAATGAGGGATGTCATGGAAGAGGGGGCCCATTACAATTGGGAAAAACACCTTTGCAAAGGGATGCAGGTTGAAATGGTCAAGCTTCGCAGGAAGCTTAAGTTCTGTTTCAATGTGCATCATGCCTTCTTTATAGCTTGCCTACGGTGTTTTGTGAAATTCTTGGTAGTTCACGAGAATGGGGTCTAGGTACTACAAGATTGTAACCAGATTTCCAAACCATGGATCTGTCAAGTCTTCCATACCACCTGATCTCAGGATCCTCCATAAGCTATTATGGAGTCATTTTTTATGATGACTAGGGATCAGGTGGCACACAACTTTTGGGCCTAGGACAACTTGGGAGTGGCACCTCCTACTACCACCGACAATGTGACAAAGGGGGAATGCTTCATTGCAGAGATGGTGATGACCAAATTGGAACGTAAGAGGTCTCTTTCGGTTGAAGATCCTCCCCACATAGACGAGGAAAGAGGGAAGAAGTTGCGACTCAAACTTCATAGAGTGCAGCCCCTGATCGGTAAGTTTTTTTGGTTTATGTTTTTTTTTGCTAACATTCGCTACACTGTGTTACACTAGGTAGCGTAGCACAACGTAGTAGCTGCTTCAAGTTGATGTTATCTGTTTACTGCTATCATGCTTTATCAGCTGAGGAAGAAGCATGGGAAGAGGTAATGGCCCATATGACAAGGGCGATTGGTGAAAAGGCGGATGCTTCGACTACAGAGGAGGGGGCCCCAGCCGGTGAAGAAGGGGCCCCTGCTACAAAAGAAAGGGCCTCAGCTGGTGAGGAGGAGGCCTTTGTTGATGAAGAGGAGGCCCCTGTGGATGAAGAAAGGGGCCCAACCAATGAGGTAGAGACTTCTAGTAATCAGGAAGAGGCCTTTGCCGATGACCCTTTTGCAGAGAGTAGTTTGGTATCAGAGGGGCACATGAGCATCGAGGATGTTGCTATGCTACTAGGTCAGTTGGAACGAGAGGGGCTTCATTTGAACACTGGTGAGTTTAACCGCATATTTGACAGTTTCCTGATGGACGACCCCCTCGCTATCACCCCTGAGGGTTTGCTGGGTAGGAGCTTTACACTGTCATTTACGCTATTCATTAGCCCTATAATGATTCTCTCGACTTTAGCTAACATGTTTTACTGTGCAGCTGACAACATTGTTGATACCTTTGGCCTATCCTCGATCTGCCTACGACCATGGACTGAGACCCCTGATACATTTACTTTCATGGAAGGGGTGGTCGATGACATGATCGATCGTTTGAAGCAGGTCGACCCAGAAGTGGGTAAGTTAAAATGCTACACTAGACTTTAAATTGTCATTGCCTTCACCATGTCGTTGTGACTAATGCATTTTCTTTTTTTTTGTGTGATTGGCAGCCTCTCGTCCCAAGTGGGACCCCAAACAAGTAGTTGAGGTCAATGTTGTGCCTGAATTCCCACTGGAGGTGATCGAAGTACCTCGTCGCGTATACGACAAGGAAGCCAATGTTCCTTGTACTCGGCATGCTCCCTGTGGGAATGTAGGCACGTAAACGAAGACCTCTAGAAATGGGTACAAAGGCTTGAGAAGGAGAAGGCCAACCTAATCGCCGAGGTGGGAGATCTCCATTCCAGGAACGAATTCCCGTTGGCCTGAGACACCAACGATGGTAGTTGATGCATGATTGTCATTAACTGCACAAGGTATTGGATGGCCATGTGGTGCAACAATGAGGCCACTCGTGAGATTATAGAGTAGTGCATGCAAATGGACCTATTAGCCTAGAAGAACCAGGACTAGAAAGATTACAGTGCTAAGGTTTACGAGTGGGGGAAGGCATAGAAAAACCATAAGCATATGTATAAGTTAGAATGTGCCACCTACCATAACCTATATACGGATGCCTCAGTTAAGTCACATACATACAAAGTATTTGTTAACATTATTGGTGCTTCCGGGGCTTATGACAAGTTCATGCAATAGGTGATAGTGAGTGAATTCCCCGAGATGGAAGTGACCTTTCTTGCGGGTGAGATCGCCACTGCTACCTTTTCTCTAGGAACCCCAAGATGGACATCTATAGAGAAGGAGAAAGTTGTAGTAAGTGCTGATTTAGGCAACAGGAATTGGGCTAACATCATAGAAGAGGAGGTCTTACAATGCCTCGCAACAAGCATGGATCAAATACCCCCTGAGATAGACCTAGGATCGTCTTGAGTGAGTCAATCTTCAATCTTGTAATGATTTATTGTATTTCATCTTTTATTATAGCTTTAACTGACTATTTCATTTTTTCCATGGTGCAGGATCTAGGTGAAAACACGGGGCCTAATGAAGCAGGGAATGATGGAGGGGATGAAGGGTCATAGTGTAGCAGTCGAACACTTTATTTAAATTTAAAGAATGTTGCAGACATTATTAATTTGTGAAAAAAATGAAATTCGGAGAGATTGATTTTGTTTATGTGTTGTACTTATTTTTATTTCATTTTATTCTTTTTTTATTTATGAATTGAATTCGTTAGGAGTATCTCATTTTAGTTTTAGGCTATTTCAGGTTGTCGCTAGTTTTAGGCCATTTTGGGCCATCGTGATAGTTTAAGGCCATTTCGGGTTGTCGCTGGTTTTAGGCCATTTTGGGCCATTGATAGTTTTAAGCCATTTTGGGCTATCACTAGTTTTAGTCCATTTCAGACCATTGGATGATGGTAAGGGAAAATTTTGCCAATTTTAGGCCTTAGCTAGCCGTGGTATAATGTAAATGGTAGATGTAATGTGATTGGTTTAAATAATGAATTGAACACTTAGCGTAGACGAATGAATGTAAGGCAAATAAGAAATAGATGTACAAAGTGCATTAATTGGGTAAGGAGTAATGGAGTTGTTATGCTACACGAGTGAAAATTATCCTCGCAACTGCTTTCTAATCCATCGTGGTCTTGGCAACACGTAAGGCTGAGGAGCTTTGTTGCAGTATTCATCTACGTCATCGTCTACCGCTTGAAAAGGTAATTTGGCCCATGCAGTTTCATTTTCTGAGTCGGCGTCTTGTGTTGGCTCTTTTGTCAAGCAATTGGCTTCGCTGGAGATAGGTGTTTCGTTCTCAAAGGTTATGACCTCTGAACCTTACTTCATATCAACATTGTTTATTACCTGGGTTGCCACCTCATCACCGTGGATCACCACCTCCCTGCCCGCGTAAGGTAAGTGGATTTCTTGGTGTATGGGTGAAGAAACGGCCTTGAGTTGGGCTAACCACAACCTCCCCAAGATTAGGTTAAACCCAGACATCTCTTTCATCATGATAAATGTTGCATTTGTGGGGAACTGGTCCCCTGCCACAAAGTTAATGTGGATAGTGCCTTTCACCACTACCCGCGCTCCATTGAATGACTTTAGACATGACATTGTCATGGGTTTAATTTGGTCCACCAAACCTAGTTTGTCCACTATGGGGAACGGGATGACATTTGTGGTAGCCCCATCATCAATGTGTACTCTTCGAATCTTGTGTTGACTGACCCAAATTGTGATGAATAGGGGTGCTGTTGTTACCTATCCCTTTTCAGGGTCATCCTTAATGGACTCATCATGGAATGTCAACTGAGATGGTGATCATTCTTCAGCCGTAGCAGGGAGCATAACTACATGGATTACTTTCTCCTCTGCTGGCATATTTTCGTCAACTGGTATGGACATCAACATGTGAACCAAAGCCTTGTGGTGTGCAATAGAGGTCATTACTAGATCGTAGAGGCTCAAGGTTGTGTTCTTCTGTTTCAGGGCCTATTTGACCTGAGTAAGGGCATCTAAGATGTCCCCTCCACTTTCTGGTTGTTTACAGCACTTCTCCTCCTCCATTCATCCTAGGAAACGAATTTCTAGAGGAGGACTGGTTTCAGATTTGGGGCTAGACCTTTTCAGGCAAGGTGGTGATGATCGTGTGTGCATAGTGGCGTTAACTTTTGGTAATGAGGCGGGCGTAGATGCAGAGGATGAAGGGGTAGGCTTGGAAGGACTTGGGGTAGTACATTCCTTGGCCATTTCGTTCTTTGGATGCTCTTCCCGTTTTCTTGATCAGGAAGGTTGCGATGCCATCTTATGTTGGCTTTGTGGGATGGGGGTAGTTGAGTGTTTTGGCCCCCTAATGACGAATGGTATTTGCGGTGTAAATGTGGGTGGTAGTGCAGTTTTGAGTACGAATGGTGTAGGGGCAGATGTCCAAGGAGGAACCTTTAGGATGAATGGTTATTGCTGTTTATTTTTTTTCATTGGCGTTGCTATGCTACGTTGAGGTACACGAACCACAAATGGTTGTTGTGGTAGTTCTAGATTATCGTCTATGCCAATCATGTTGATAATGTACCTTGCGTTGTTAGTGTTGAGGAGGTCTTTGTAAACATGCATGGATTGATTCTTGGGGCAGATAGGGTTGCTCTCATCTAGCACCAACTTCCTTTGATCAATCATCAGTTGAATGTCATCTTTTAAGACTAGACAGTAATCCGTGTCATGACCAGAAAGTTGGTGGTAGTCACAAAACCGTTCCAACCTCAAGTTCTTAGAAACTAGAGGCTCGTTGGGCATAGCCAAAGAGGGGTTCCTAAGGAGCTCGCAATACCGCTGATGCCATTTGGTTGCCTCCTTTGACATCCTCTTATGTTGGATGTACCCAGCCCCTAGCAATTGCTTCAGAAGTTCTGAAGGCTTGACAGGTAGAGGCATGTACTCGAAGCTATCTTTACTCTCAAAGTTGGGTTTAGTAGGGGTGGGTACCTCTAATGCCGACATGGAAGGTTGGACAGCATTACTTGGACTAGGTGTGGGGTTAGTTGCCATTGCGGCTACTTTCTTGTTATTATTGTTGTTGGGTTTGGCTTCGTTGGCCATGGCGGCCACCGTGGCCATTGCGAGTTTGCCCTTTTCTTTGTCCTTTTTGGTGTATGCATTCTTGTATGCAACATAGGCCAGGTCTTTATTGGCCTTGACCATGTCTTGGATGCTCTTTTTCTGGGCAAAAGCTTGACTGAGAGAGCATGGAGCCAGGTAATACAACTTGGATTTGATGAAATCGTTTACTGCCCCCTTGAAGATGGCCAGCAAATGGGCCTCTGCGATAGGCTCACAGATCTCATTCAAGGTGGCACTCCACCACTGTATAAACCATTGCACAGACTCTAGTGGGTCTTGCTTAACACCCATTAGTTGATCCAGCGTGACTTTAGGCTTTAGGTTATACTTGAAATGGGTCATGAACTGGGTCAACAGCTCCTCTAGGGTTGAGATGGAGGCACACAGGAGCGTGCGGTATCAATCTAAAGCTTTTCCCATCAGAGACATGGAAAAGATGTGAATAATGGTATGTGGCCACTATTGCAACAACAAAGACTTTGATCTAAATGTGACTAGATGCGCATTGGGATCACCTTCCCCATTGTATTTTATGAAGTGGGGAAGGGGCATCCTAGGGGGTAATGCAAGCATGGGAACCGTTGGGTTGATGGGGTCATCATGGTAAAAATCCATGACCTGCACCATGTTAGAATTGGTGGCTTTGAGGTGTTTAACCTCTTTGGTAAGGGTCTAGATAAGTTGAAATGCTTGATCTAGACCCAGAGACAACATAGATGGTTGTGAGGTTGCAGGGGTAGCAGCTTAGCTCACAGGGGGTGCCGTTGGGGCTACCCTTGTAAAGGGTGTCATCTGTGAGGTCCACCACCCTCTGGGTGATGTTGTTGGAGTGATGGCCACTGGTGGTACCATGGGGTTAGTCATTTGTGCAACTGATGGAATGAGCCACAGTCCCGCACTTGGTTGTGACACATGCGGGACTTGATACGCTTGGTGGTAAGGATAATGTGACATCTGGTGGGGTTGTGAAGCAAGGAGCGAAGTGGCTGGGGTCCACCACATGATTGGGACTGGACCTACTACTGATGGTGGAATGGGTGTAAACAATGGAATGGGAGCGGAAGCTCCATGCAGCTGTGAGGCAGACACGGTGTGGATGTAGGGTAGCATAGTCGTAATCGGTGCTTGATATGAGGATAGGATAGAATTAGGAGGGAGAGTGCCTGGGTATGAAACTGAAGGAGGTGCATGCTGATACGCTGAGGGTGCAAGATGGCTGCCCATGGTTGATGAAAATGTGGGTTGAGGTAGATTCATGGCGAGCATAAAGGGAGTCGTCGCGAAAAGCGAGTTTGACTTGAAGGCCATAGTAGGAGGGATGGTCGCATGATAAGTTTCATCACCCCCCTCGAACTGGGATTCTAAGTCTTCCTACCCATCTTGAAATGCTTCATCATAATGGGATGCCGTGTCCTGCTCCCTAGGCTTACTGACTCGTAGGAGTTGATCGCAGATCCACTGATACGTCTCTATCAGGGGAATGACAACGTTGAGGTTAGGGACAAACTCCTTCATGTTTTGATAAAGGAACTCGAAACTACATTTGTGCTTGAGTTCTTGGTGGTCCAGAGGCAGATCTACTTGGATCTTGGCATAGATAAAATCATAATGCTCTACATCTTGTGCCAAGGACTTGGGTAACAAATGTCGAATCGTAAGGGACTAGCGTGGCGTGATCATCGGGCTAGATGGCTTTTCGTCCTACCAAGTTCCAAAGGAACCATTGTTGTGACCAATCTGTACCACGCGATGCGTAAAAAACCACAAAAGGGTGTCACATTTATGCTAGTGCTTGACAGGGTAAAGAGAGCGTGCGGGACTACCTGTAAGATGCGGAAAAGCCACCAAAGGCCCTCCTTCTAGCGCCAAAAATGGTAGCGACCGAAAACGTCGGTGGCTAGAACACCGAGAGGTTGCTAGGCAAACAATTTAATCCTAGATCCATGTGAGGGCCGTGTTGGAGAAAATAGAAATGAGGCACCCTGAATGGTCTGGTTGATCAGACAGGGACTTAATTGGTGTATCTTAACCTTATGTGAACATTCGTTTCAGAAGCAAGATACACGCGATGAATTGATGATCAATAAATGTGAGATAGCAAAAATAGTGCGAAACAATGATTATAATGGGAAAATAGCAAACTTGGGTAAGAAAGTGCACTACCCCAAAGTCGCGGATTTGATTTTTTGCCTCATTTGAAAGATGTACAACAGGTTATGCAGCGCCGGAGAGACACTACTTACAACGAGCGGTATAGTCACAGCTCTTCTACTTGTCGCCGATCTATTTACTAGGATGTCAAAATGCTTGACTCATAAAGGGATGTTTGGAGCCAACTAGAGAACTCAAAGATAACTAGGATGCTCAAGGAAATGCCAACTATGCCTTCTGAAAGCTAACTTGAAAGCCAACTGCAACAAAAGCCAACCAAATTTTCTGCTAACAACCCAAGTTTTTTGCCAACCTCCAAAAATTTTTGCCAACCTCCCGAGCATTATTTGCCAGGGTATTTATAGGGCTAGAAGTAGGAGAGAGATGTGATCTGGCTACCATGTGTCCTGGACCCCACAAGATGCTGTTATGTCTGTATCATGTAGGTGTGCAATGCTAGATGTGAACTTTGCTATGCTGTGACTATATCGCTGGAACTGCATATGACAAGATCTATTGTGCTAACCATGTCAGTGAAAAAAATGGAGCTTATGCTTCAGAACTACGTCTTCCCTGCTCTTATGAGTAGGATCAAGCATAGGAACAATGTCTTGGGGGCTAACCAAGGGGTGTGCAAGATGGAGTGAAATTGCTGATTTTGTTGAGGAGGTGCCAAAATAAGGAAGATTGCTATCAATAAGTCCTAGAGTCACCTGAAGATGTCTTAATGCTTCCATGCTAGTGTTGCATTACCCATGCTGTTGAACACATTGATGTAGCATGAGTAGCTGCTTGCTATGCTGTGCTATGCTCTGGAGATAGAAAACTTGTCGGACTGGACAGTCCAACCTTAGTGCCTACATTTTTCTGCTGAACTGTCATGACGCTACACTTGTAGAAGTCCCTTGCTTAAATTCCAAGACCCTGTTGGAGCATGAGGGTCTTGAAATTTTATGGTGTTTCATTGGCCCCTCTTTATCGATGTCTAGAGGATTTGCCCGATAGACATCGACAAAGAATATGAAACACCACAAAGGAAAAGTCACCAACATCATTCTCTGGCGGTTGCTCAGATGTCACTTTGTTGTGCTTGGGAGTAATAGGATAGTTATGTCAGGGGAAAGGGGAAAAGGATGGACTTGAGGGGATAGGTTCAAGCAAAGGAAAGATGAAATGTAGCACGGTCCCTCGTCAGATTGCTTGTGAGGGAATTAGCATGTGTGAACATCTTTCTTTGGCTAGCTTTTGACCTCTCGTCAAAATGTTTGGAGAGGGTCATTGTAAAATAGCTGGTGTGCCATTTGCTTTGGGCACACACTCTTTTTTGTTTTTTTAGCTCTTTTTCATTACGCTTTTGCACTTTTCTTTTGTTGTTTAGCCATGTTCATTTGCAAAAAACCTTGTTGTTGGAGGATAGGTGTTTCCTCCCTAGGATGAGTTGTGTTACATCCATGTGGGGTTTTGACTTGCCTACAGGTGCTTCCCATGTGATGAGTTGCGTTATGCACATCATGGACTTTGCTATTGAGCGTATGGGAGGTCTTTACATGCGTTAAGAAAGCTTGTAAAAGGGATGTGAAAATGGAAACTATGGGTGTGAGAAACAAGATGATGAAGGCTTAAAAGGAAGGGCAGGATGTGCACTCCCAAGTAGCTAAGATAGTCAGAATGGTCACCTCGAAACGATGTGGTGTCCTATCCTCCTGGCAAAAAGCATCTCTGATCGATGTTGCCTTGGCCCATATCTTGCAAGTGCAATAGAAAGCAGACCAGAGATGTAACCATGAAACACAGTTAGACAAAGTCCTTACTTACTTTGGACATCCCTAAAGTGGCAGGCATTGTTGTTGAGGCATGCGATGTCCAAAGCAAGAAGGCCAATAGCAGTTCTAGTAGTAGCAGGCTGAATGAGCCGACACCGAGGGAGTTAGGAGTTGCGTTGATGCGAGTGCTCAGGAGTCCCTACCTAGGGCAAACATCATGTAGTTTAGCTGTAAGGTATGAGGCCTAATAGTTGAATGTCTTTTGAGCTTGGATGATGGCGGGGGCTGGAGGATAGTGACCTTCTGGCTGGGCCACAATAGTGCTGGAATTGTAGCAGCAGGTGTTGACATTGGAAGCTACTGCCAGGGCGACAGGCCGTGGTAGCGGTAGCTCCGGAAGGTCAGCAAGATGTCAAATGACATCTTCAGAAGATCAGCAAGACATCAAGGGTAGTTGAAAAAATTAGGAAGATTAGAATATGGAATTAGCTGAATATAAGTCTTCTTATTTGCTTGTAATACTAATGCCTTTTTACAATTACGAAAATTGATTTCAATAGAAAAAACATCTATGAGACCCAAATGGTGTGAAAACAAATTCCATATGCTTAATGAGACCAAGAAGACTAACAATCTCTTGTTCAAATTGCTGAAAAATATAGAAGATTAAATAACTTAAAAAATATAGAACTTTGAAATATTCTTTAGATTCAACATTAAAATCTAGGGTTCACTTATAAATGATCAACATTGCATGCTTATATATAAATGATTCCATATCTAGGTCACATTACATCATTGACGTATTATCTAGCTTAACAAGCAAAAGATATAAAAATTATTAGCATGAGTAACTTGAATATCATGTTTTTTTTACATCATATCATTTAACTATGAAGCAAAACTTTGATTGCAATAAAGGTAATCCAAAATTTGAATGAACGCATATCATGATGTAAGATTAGCTACAAATAATTTGTATACATCATCAAGGAGAATAAAGCCAACTATTTTAGTTGCATTGATATTAGTAGAAGAAGGTGCCTCAAACTTTTTGTCACCAACTTGTAAATCTATATTCTCAAAATCTAAAAAATATATACATCTACATTAATAAAAAAAAGCGAAAATTTTAGCACTAATTGAAGAAATTTGAGGTAATTTAGAATCTTCCATAGGGGAGTTTCAAAGAGATCAAATCCATGGAGAACAATTGAGGAAGAAAAAATTAGATCAAGTAGAAAAAAATCAGATCCACTTATTATTCTAATGGATCATATTATCTATGTCTTTGAATATATCTATACTCAAATTATTTTGAGGTTTGACATTCTTCTTTTGTCAACTATTAATTCACTCTATTGGAGATAGATGGCTTATGTAGTTAGCTTATTATCTTGTTGGAGAAGAGTTTGTTAGTTCAAGACACAATTGAGACATCATTATATTCCTCTATACTTCTTTTAATATATCATGTCTTAGGATATACCTATAATCAAGTTAGTTTAGGATCTGACACCCCTAACTACTAATGCACTATGTGTAAAGAGGAATATCAAAAATCTAAACTTTTATTGATTTTTACTTTTAAAACATATGATCAAGGTAAACTTTATTTATAATTCATTCTTATAAATTGAAATAAAATATATAACTTGAACCTTCAAAATCAAGAGTTTCACCACTAGGATAATTCCTCATTATGTTAAGCAGTAAATGAGTATATCATTGCATGCTTATGTATAAATGATTTCATATCTAGGTTACATTACATCATTGAAGCATTATTTAGCTTAATAAGTAAAAATAATAAAAAATAATATCCATGAGTGATGAGCAACGAGGTACCCCTACGCTCAACCATACGAATATGAATGTGTATGCATGATCCGGTCAAACTCCGTAGACAAACTAGTTGTGGCACCTAGATAATTATACATTGATCGCAGTTCACTATCTTCCCACCTGGACTAGTATTTGCTTTGTCACATATGGTTTAGTCTAGAGTGAGGTGTATGATGTGGTTCCTAATTACTATGCTACTCCTAAAGTCAATAAGAAATAACTTGAGTGAACTAAGAGACAATGGAAAATAAAATCTAAGGTAGCCTAAGTGGGATGAGCATATGTCCTTAATCATCTGCATGCATCTTGGACCTTGTGTACTACTTCTGGGGTTACCAAGCACACATTACTTTTGCACTACTAGATATGCTACTGGGTTACCAAGTAGTTACATTTAAATGTTTGTGATTAAGATGTATGCATTCTGCATTAACAACAGGAGCAGTAAATGATGATAAAGAAATATTAACTAAGAAAATAATAAATGATAATTAATAATTAAAAAATTAAAAACTAAGTGAATGCTGCAATGATGGAGTAATCTTAATCTTTATTGTCGATTTTGTGCATGTCCAAGTACATCACACTCAAACAAAGGTTCCATACAATTACAAACATCACACTGCAGGCATGCACTTGGAAGGAACTGAAAACTAATTGAAAACTGACAAAATGACTCTACCCTAAAGACTTACCAATTGAGTCCTTTCCTGTGCACCTAAGTATTATATTTATAGGCCAACATAGGAATCACAATATCGTGTATTCAATATCGCTATCCAGTTTATGATATTGCATACCCGATATCGAGTATCCAATATTGGGGCTTGGCAAACCGTGATTCATCATACCCCCACGACTGAATAACATATCATCCTTGAGTTAAATAATTAAAATGATAACAAGTTCATTTGATTACATAGTGGATAGGTATGGGATTATTGAGTAACTATGAATTACTTCATGTCACAGTGTGGAATTAAACAAAACAAAATTAGGACACCAACATAGAATACAAAAGACAAAATTGGTAGAACTCATTTGGTTCCTGGTGGTGGTGGCTTCTCCATGGGTCTCTTCCTCTTATCTTGTGCTCCAAGCTTTGGAAATGGATATCTCTAAAGGAGCGCCTGAAGCTTTTCTTCTTCGGTTCCAGGATTGTGTGCTGTCCATGCTGATGTTCCAATATTTGATGGAGTCGGCACCTCCCATGGACATGGTAGTTGCGGAAACATCTGATTGGCTTTGATGTACCAAGCTACAAACAACCGTCATTCCTCCTTGTAGGCTTTGGTTTTGTCTTTACATTCTTCAAAATCCATGAGCCATCGAGCAAAATCTACTGCAACATCTTTTTGCCCTTGGTAGCTAGCCTTGACCACCTCTAATTCAGAATTTACTACTTCTAATGTCTATACTGTCTTTTTGTGTTTAGAAAATTCTGCTTCATACTTGGCGTAGGTGGCTGCTACCTGCTTCTTCAATTCTATCCTCAAATGTCTTGCTATCAACATGGCTAAGTTGGCATATTTTAGGTTTGCTAACTCTATGTACTCAGTGAGATCCTAGATTTGCAAGTCTCGGCTCTTTAGTTCTGCTTGGTGGATGAAGGCAGAAGTATCCAGTATGGCCCGCTAGTTAGCGTTCTTAGCATTGAGAGTGTTGATATGGGCTTTGGCCATATGGATTTCTTTTTTAATGATTTGCTTGTACATCCCCACCTATTCTCAGAAATGTTCCTTCAACTTCTCATGTCACTTAGCCTCATTCTGCCATGCGCTTATTTCAATAGCCATCTTCTGACGGATGATGCTTACCTCATCCATTGAGAGGGTTCTATTTTATCTAGCTAAGAAATTCATGTCCTAGTTGATCCTTATTAATTGTTATTGCATTTTTTGGAAATTATCCTCAATAACATTCTTCTGTTTTTTGATTGTGGTCAACCAGAGATTTTTAGCGGCAAAGTGTTTATTTTCTTGTTGTAAGGCCTTGAGTGCTTTGGCATGTACATACGTTTGAGCTTGTGCCTTTGAAGCATTCCAATCAGCCTTCTCTTTTTCCCCTGCCACCCTTTTATTTTCTTCTAACAGTTTATTCAGCTACTCCATCCAAAATGACTCTAGCTAGTCAGTTGGGATAAATTGGGATGGATCCCGCTGTGTAGCTTGTAGGGCGACAAACTTCTCTTGGAGTCTTTTTAACTCATCCTCTACATGTTTGGCCCTAACCTTTGCCATGACCAGCTTTCTGTTTGTGGAGATGAGGTCTAATTGTGTTGCTATGACATCTTGAGGAATGTTAAACAAGGATGTCATCACTTGTCCTATTTGCAGCAACCAATCCAAAACATCCTCATGATCTGCAGGAGTCATCGAGGTACTGGCTAAGGTTTGAGCATTGTGGGCTCTTGTAAAATCTGCCAGTGGCACAACAGGGACATTGAATGATTCTTTGATGTGATCTGCAACTACTTTTGCTGCTCCCTCTGCATCTTGGTGTTGCATAACCACTACTTGGTGCCTTCACTAGTTTCTAATTGCACTTGAAAAGATGTAGCGTTTCCAAAGATCTATTGTGACCAATGTGATTCCCCTCCTCCTATTTTTATAGAAACCTTGCCCCATGTGTGATCAATTGAGACCATGAGCTATATAGCATCGTCAATGACCTTGAAGAGGTTAGCCTCATCATAACTTTCCCAACTGATCATTTTTGTGATGGCCCGAAGATGGCTCATTGATGGTTGATAGTCTTGTGGTAGTGGTGGCAGTTGGTCTTGCTGGCCTATGGGTTGCGTGTTGGGCCTTGTGTCTAGAAGTTGGTTGGACCTAGTTGTTTGAGGTGTAGTGGGCCCAATCGTCTGCTCTTATTCAGGCTCCAATGTCTCACCAGCATCTTTCCTTGGTGCTAGTGGCTTCAGTAATTTAGCATATGAAGCATTTTGAGCCTTTCTATGGATGTCATTGGTGTACCCTAGAATTCTAGTACGCTAGCATAGCTCCTGATTAGATAGGGGAAAGGCAATGCAAACTTCTTTGTCTTACATTCTTCAAACTATCTCAATATTTTTGTGGGATATAGATGGGGTAGGTTGGTACCAACCTTGCCCATCAGGATTGCACTTCCTCTAGGTGCATAGGTGAAAATTCTATTTAATCATTTTATTGGGAAGAGGTGATAGTTGCCAATTTTGAAATATATTCTCTCTTCAAGTGTGAGCTCCCCATATGTTTTATCCTCCTTGCTATACGTCCTTTTTAACCATATTTTCCATGCATCAACATCAGAGTGAGTGGATAGGTGAGCAACCTTGGGCCTTATGTTTAGAAGGTTCAGAACTTCTGAAATGGCCTTAGTAGAGAAATCGACTGAAATCCCACCAATATTAGCAGTGGTGCCTTCTTTCTTATTATGCCAAAATTGGTACGTCTTTACCAAATACCATTCACCACTCTCTGAGAGAGCAGGCCATAGTGGAGATCCTTTGAGTTGATCTCTAATTGACTCAGGGGCAAATTCGATAAAGGGTCCAAAGTTGAGTTCCACAATCACTACAGCTAACATGGACCTTTCTCGAATCACCTGAACATATTTTGAAGACAATGTGAGATGTTGTCCCTGTTTAGGTGCCCTACCTTCTCTACCTTCTACATGCCTAGATTGTGCAGTAATAGGGAGTTCTTGATGGATGCTGAATGATTGCACCTTGTACTTTGCATGTTCCATAGGGGGTCCTTGGCCCTTGCCTCTCCTTGGTTGTTTGGATGCACCCTGAGAGGGTCCTCCCTATTGTCCTCATTTAGGGGCCATCTATAATCACACCAGGATTAATTGTTAGTAAGGTTATTTAACAAAATTTGATTTATACCTTACTCATTATCTTTAATGAATTCAATTCTTGCTTAGTGTGATTCAAAGTTAGAAATTTTTAAGAAAATCCCCCTAAAAGTTTTAATGTCAGGCCCAATTTGATCATGTGACTCCAAAAATAATTTCCATGGTTTGGGTGAAGAAATAAAATTGGTTTGGCATAAGTTCTTATCATTTTTTAAAGATTACTTACCCCTATGATATCCTTCAATAGTGAATTTGAAAAAACTATGCAAGACTTGGAGCATACCCTTTCCCCACGATTGAGTTAAACACTCCAGGTTTAAGTAGGTTTGATTAGAATGAAAATCAGAGCATTAATGAGCAAAATATTGATGTTTAAATGATAGGTGCGCAAGCTTGAAAATTCATGGAAGAAAATTGCAACAACTCCCCTCACATGAATAGTGGAAAATAATGTTGACACGTGCTGGGGGGGAGGGGGGTCCGTATATATAGGTTTTATAAATGTGATATCACGTACGCACTAGCATGGACCCAATATCGTGTCCCTTCCAAAATAGGATACTTGGAAAAATTGATAAATTTTCAAATTTCCTTGGCCAAAAAGGAAGGATTTAAGGTAGATTTGGAAGATTTGGGGTAACATTAAATAGATATTAAGGCACAAAAAGTGTAATGAAATGGAGTCATATAATGAAGTTCTTAAAAAGGGTGCGAAAAAAGGACATGTAGTTGTGCATAAGAACATTTGAGTTGAAATGATGATAAAGGGAAGAATAAATTTAACAATGCAGTACTCAGAGGATATAAGATTATGTGGTGACATGCAATGAGTGCAAATTACAAAAGTTACGCAAGTGGGTCCTCCCCAAAGTAGGTTCCTACCTATCATGCCCTTATGTAACCACACCTTAAAATGTTCGTAGGCACTAAAAGGGTTGAATGCAATCCACACCAGTGAAACAAAACACACACATATTAAATACTGCCGTGATGAGGCATGAATTCTATGCCACACAAGACATAAGTTAGAAATACTTGGATAATGCTGTGAAACGAATCATGGAAGGGATTGCCGAAATTAGGAAATGAGGTAACTTACCTTGGGTACAATGAATCCTAATTATGGGGCATGATTAATGTATCATTAGCCTTTCACTCCAAAATCAAGACCAAGTCCATGCCTTTGATTAGTGACATCGCATTGTTTTATCCAATGATGGACAATCATAAGAGCATCATAATAGCAGGGCTTACCATCACTTAGTGTTTTGTGCAAGGGAGGAGTGATTTGGAATTTCTTTGTAGCTCATTCTTCTTGATCTTTTCTTTGTTTTTTTTCTTTCTTTTCTTTTTTCTCTTTCATTTGGCCACTTTGGCACTTTGTCATTTCCAATGGTGATCTGGAGAAGCCACCAACCTTCAAGCATGGGTGCATGTCTTTCCAGTGGGACCCTCTAGAATAGCATTGATTTTCTTTATTGAGTGCCTTTATTACTCTTACTCCCATTTTTCGTTAGATATACAAGGATTTTAGTACAACTAAGTTGCATGATAGCACATACAGATGTTACCAAAGAGAATCCACAAGTCCCCTTGATGTCACACCCTAGCCATTCCCTCTTAGTCTATCATTTTTTGCTTTGGGCATAATGAGTATAAAGTTACTTTAAGTTTTAATGATGACAAGAATATCATCGTACCCAAAGTAGAACCTCTTATTGATAGAATGAGTGGGTGGATGTTGTGGGCTCATTGTCCAAATAATTAGTCACTTGAGACTTGATAGCATAGAACAACACCTTAACCAACAAGTCACATGAATATTTTATTCATCGATGAGATTACCCTAAAAAAGAGAAAATGACAAATTAAAAATAAAAACTGAAAAATAAAAAATTGTAAAATCAAAGAAAAGGAAAAAAATATTTACTAATTCTGCTTATTAGAATTGAGGGTATCCCCCATGACTAAACCTTTGAGCATGGCTAGAATTAATAAATGAAAAATTTGGATCCATGCATGTTGGAAACATTGGGGTCTGGTCATATCCAAACCACTAGGTGTCTTTTGATGTGGTGGTAGGAATGTACCCAAATTGGGGTTCACACACTTGATGAAAGTAGGCATAGTGGGGCAAATTATAAGATGTGGTCATGTGATAAAGAGCTAACCCACTATGGCACCCATGACCATAAGATGGTATGCAAGGATCGATATGTCTCTCTACATGGTTGTATGCATTAGGTTACATGGTTGTTGGAGAATTAATTGATGGCTTGGATGAGGTAACAAGAGGTGTTGAGTTCAAGGAGGAAGATCCATCACAGCGTTGGGCTTGTGCTAAGTTGGAGGATGTAGTGGTTTTAGAATTGTGCTGTCTCTTTCTATGGTCATGCCTAAAGAAAGGATGCTTTTGATGTTCTGGAGGACTTCCACTGTTGTTGATAGTAGTAGCATAAGTAATGTTTGTGGGTTGGTGCTGTGGTGCAAAACCTTCTGGTACAACTAGTGACGATGTAGAAGGAGGTGAAGGATGAGAATATTGAGGATGAGGAGAAGTGTAAGGAACATGAAGTGGTGATCTTGTTGGAGAGTACATGGGTTGATAGTACTCGGGAGAATGGTAATTATGAGGTGAAGTGGAGGATGTTGATCTAGTAAGGGAAACAAGGTTTTGAACATAATAAGCAGTTGGTGTTGGGGTATATGAAGGGTGTCATTTGTTTGGTGGTGGGCTCCCCCACGATTGGGGATTTTGCCACAGTAGTTGAACATGGTGCTTCTATACGAAATCTGGATGTAGCATTCCTCCCCAATGCTCATGTAAATGTGACAAGATTGGGCATTGGCCTTTGGGATGATTGTGTAGGAAAACATCACATTGATACCTATGATTTGTAGTTGAGCTCTTATCCTTATTTTTTTCAACCCTTCTGATGAGTGGTGAGGTACCCCTACACTCAACCATACGAATACGAGCGTTACATGTGCGACTAGGTCAAACTCTGCAGACTAAGTGCCTACACGCCTTATGGAACACCTAAGGTTAATCAATTGTTGTCCTCCCAAGCTTACTTGTATTTGTCATGGTTGTATGGTTAAGTAAGCTTGAGGCATATGATTTTTATATCTTTTATGTTTTTATTGCCTATGCTAAGAGGGAAAAGGGTGAAGAGACTAAGTAACTAACTTTAACTAACTAAGCTTTAATTAACCTCGCATTAGTATCCGTTCCCACTTGTCGTTTCACACCTTGAACCAATGCAATGCTATTGGGTTACCAAACGCTATTCGTTACTAGGATTACCAAGCATAATGCACGTGCTTGAAGCAGTCGTACTGAATGCACTTAACTATGAGAGTTAAGGGTTGAGAGAGATTAAGTCCTTAAGAAATCATTTAAAAAATTAGCAACAATTAACAATAATTAAAGTCCTATTTAGCTTAGTCCATGCATTGCAAGGTTTATCCAAAAGTTCATCTTTATTTTCGTACACAATTGTGTGCTCAGGTACAAAATTGCTCGAATAAAGATCCGTTCACTTTGGGACTCTTACTACGGGCACATGGAAATTATTCTAACTCTGGAATGGAAAAATGGCAAGAGTTTGGCTAAGGTCTAGATGTAGATGGAGAAACAAGGGAGAAGTCGCCTCTTATTTATAGAATTGGTAGAGGATCGCGATATCGCGTACGTGATATTCCGGGAAATACATGCTATCTCGGCCCATGCGATATCACATCCCATCACCTTCTTTTCAATTGTTGAATGGTGCTATGTCCTATTTCAAAGTTTTGCATGCTCTGTTTGTTCTGGTTATTAGAGTGCTCTTGTGTGGTTCTACCTCTAATAACGTTTGCATATTCTCCACATTTTTCATGTACCCATTCCGTCATCTTATTGATCTTTGCCTCAATTTCCTCTAGTGATTGTAGTACTGGCAAAGATGATTCCACCTCCTTGAGGTGAGTTGATTTCTCCTCTTCATGATTATGGACTTTTGTTATTTTAAGATTTTGGTCCTGTTGAGATCTTTCAACATTCTCCCATTTGGCTATTTCTTCTTCTTCTCTTGCTACTCGCTTAATAAGCTCTTGGAATTGGTGGGTTCGTAGTTCATATAGTTGACTTGGGGCATACATCCCTAGGGTCTCCCTTGTTTCATTACGGAGCCCATCCATGATGTGATACATTAGCCTTTCCTCAGAGAACCCATGGCTTGGGCACTTGTTTAACAAAAAATAATATCTTTGTAAGGCCATGTCCAAGGGTTCATGTTGCCTTTGTTTCCACTCTTGGATTTGTCTCCTCAAGGATGACACTTTTTCATAGGTTTGATATCTTTCATTGAAAATTTCTACCATTGTCAGCCAACGACGAATTGATTTTGGTTTTAAAGACCTATACCATACTTTTGCTTGGCCAACGAGTGTCATAGGAAAGAGCTTAAGTCTTTGCCACCCATTATCAATGTTGTTCCATGCACATGCATCATAGAAGGCTCGTAAATGATGTTGCAGATCTAAATCATGCGATATTTGAATAGCCTCTTGTATATGCATTAGGATCTTAGTGGCTAGTAGGGGTTCATTATCACTAAGCAGTTATGAGTTTGTGAGTTGGGATGACATTGTCTTCATGTTGGTGTTCCTGATTTTTCTCGTGGGTTCGACTTTTATTTCTACGCTAACCCCTTGAGGAATAGTCATTCATGTCATGACCTAATGTTGAAAGAGCAGAGGAAGAGAGGGAACTAGAAGACTTGTCATGAATTTTGTAAGTCTCCCAATCATCCCCAGCAGTAAGGTACCCCTACACTCAACAATACAAATATGAGCGTGTACACATGATCCGATCAAATTTTGTAGATGGACTAGTTGTGGCACCTAGATAGTTATACATTGATCGTAGTTTGCTATCTTCTTACCTGGACTAGTATTTGCTTTGTCATGTATGGTTTAGTTTAGAGTGAGGTGTATGATGTGATTCCTAATTACTATGCTACTCCTAAAGTCAATAAGAAATAACTTGAGTGAACTAATAGACAATGGAAAATAAAATCTAAGCTAGCCTAAGTGCAATGAGCATCCGTCCTTAATCATCTGCATGCATCTTGAACCTTGTGTACTACTTCTAGGGTTACCAAGCGCAAATTACTTGAGCACTACTAGATATGCTATTGGGTTACCAAGTAGTTACATTTAAATGTTCGTGATTAAGATGTACCCATTTTGCATTAACAACAGGAGTAGTAAAGGATGATAAAGAAATATCAACTAATAAAATAATAAATGATAATTAACAATTAAATACTAAGTGAATGCTTCAATGAAGGAGTAATCTCGATCTTTATTGCCAATTGTGTGCGTGTCCAAGTACGTCACACTCGAACAAAGGTTTTGTACAATTACAAACATCACCCTGCAGGTATGCACTTGGAAGGAATTGAAAACTAACTAAAAACTGATAAAATGACTCTATCCTAAAGGCTTACCAACCAACTCCTTTCCTATGTCCCTGAGTGCTATATATATAGGCTGCGATATTGCGTACCCGTTATCGAGTATCTGATATTGAGGCTTGGCAAACCGTGATTCATCAATGAGTAACTTGAATATCATGTTTTTTACATCATGTCATTTAACTATGAAGTAAAGCTTTGATTACAATAAAGGTAACCAAAAATTTGAATGAACGCATATCATGATGTAAGATTAGCTGCAAATAACTTGTATACATCATCAAGGAGAATAAAGTTAGCTATCTTAGTTGCATTAATATTAGTAGAAGAAGGTGCCTCAAACTATTTTTCACCAACTTGTAAATCTATATTCTTAGAATTTTAAAAAATATATCTACATTAATAAAATAAGCAAAAATTTTAGCATTGATCAAAGAAATTTAAGGTAATTTGGAATCTCCCATAGGGGAATTTTAAAGAGATCAAATCCATTGGAGAATAATTGAGGAAGAAAAAATTAGATCAAGTAGAAATAAACTCGATCCACTTATTATTCTAGTGTATCATATTATCTATGTCTTTGAATATATCTATACTCAGATTATTTTGAAGTTTGACATCCTACTTTTGTCAACTATTGATTCACTCTATTGGAGATAGATGGCTTATGTAGTTAGCTTATTGTCTTGTTGGAGAAGAGTTTATTAGTTCAAGCCACACTTGAGACATCATTATATTCCTCTATAATTCTTTTAATATATCATGTCGTAGGATATACCTATAATCAAATTAGTATAGGATCTGACACCCCTAACTACTAATTCACTATGCATAAAGAGTAAGGAAGCATCAAAGTATCGTGTCGACAGTCCCCTGTTGACATAGTGCTTGTTGAATTTATGGGGCCCTATCGATGTAGCCCCATAATAAAGCCTATAAATACGCATTCACATGCCATGTTTAGGACATTATTTGGTCAATAGAGTAGCCAAACTCTTGTAATTTTATTTCATAGTCTTAGAGAATAATCAGTGAGCATTCATAGTGCAAATTTGAATTAGTTGTACAACATCTTATTTGAGTGATAATGAACTTGGACACATTTCATGAACGATAATAAGATCAAGATTGATTCTTATTCATTACAACACATAACTTAAATTAAATTTACTTTCCATGCAATTTATGTTTCATGTACTTAATAGTTACGTATCATTGTATTACTTCATAATTCTTGTAAAGTATTATATTGGCTATATATCTTGGAATATTCTTTTAAGTTTCAACACCTACTAAAATGGATGTGTATTGGTGGAGTTACATGATGGAATTTTATCTTTCTGTTACTACCTCAAATCAACAAAAGGAAAGGCCTAACAACACATTGGCCAATACATAAGTAAGACCTCAACTTATAAGTAAGACACAAGAATACATTGGCCAATACATCACATAATTCACCTTGGAGCTGCAACCACACATGCGCTTACTCTATATGCTCTTTCACACTCTTGCCACATACATTAATTCTCTCATTAATGATCTTACCCATTTCATGAGATCTCTCTATCATGCCATCCCATGAAGAATTACATTAATATTTACTAATAAAATAAAAATAAGAAACCTAGAAACCTTTTCCCAACTCAACTTGAGGATATTCAACTATTTCCATATTTTTTCATCTTTTCCCCATTGTTTTCAAAATTGCAACAACAATTTTGGAAGTTTTCCTACTCATTTGGTTTGTCTCTACCCTTTCTATGTCATCTCAATGACAACCCTAGCTAGTAGGTGGAACATCTCATATGGGTGTGAGACATCTCCATAATAGCTAAGATGCCTCACCAAAATGTGGGATGTCCCAAGTGTGATCTAGGATGTCTTACCAAAACCAGAACAACTCACTTGAGACTTTCCTAGCATAGTCCAAACTCTCCAGAATTTCCCAGATGTTTCCTTTGAGAGCCTAGATTTTAGACAAGATGTCTCTTTTGTGACCTTCTAGTGTGTCAAAATATTAAGTAAAATGGAGTCAAAGGATTTTTGCATGGTTTTGTGGTTATTGTGTTTGTAGGATAATGTACATGGAAAACTAAGATGAGAATGAATTGGTTTAGAGCTCAAAGGAGAAGATCATCCACAAGGTCTCAAATGAACATGCAAGAATACCAAAGAACATGGACAAGGACCAAATACTAAATAAGTAAATTTTTCATCTTTGAAGCATGTGAAAGATCAAGGTTATGGACAAGGAATAATGAATTCATCATGCAAAAAAATCTAAAGAAAGATGTTTGCAAGAAATAGTAGATGTCTTGGTAGAATTGGAGAATGATCAAACAAAGATGTCTTTAAGAATCAATAGACATCTTTTCCTAGGCAAAGACATCTTCGCTAGAGAAGGACGTCTTCACAAAATGTAGGCTAGTTTCAGAAAGATGTCTCCCATTAGAGAAAGACATCTTTCCAGAATGGAGATTTTAGAAGGACGTCTTTCCCAGACAAAGACATCTTTCCAAAATAGAAGGCAAATTTAGAAAGACCTCTCGAGCACGATGAAGATGTCTTCCATGATTATTAGTAACTATTGGCTAGCTATTACACAAGTTCCAAGATGGATTTTAAAACATGGTAACTATAAGAAGACATCATATTCATTGGAAAATGTGTAGGATTATGTGTAAACATTGTACAATCATTGTATCAATCATTGAAACCTTTGTTGCTATTTATTGTCTCATCATTTTTTATTGTAAAGTGTGTTAAATCTTAAAGTACAAGGATCAGAAAACTAAGTTACATTATCCCTTGTAATTATTCTCCCTTGTTGCCTTGCAAGGTTAATGTGCTTTTTGGGGGAAGGCATCTTGCTTGAGCTTGTTGTGATCTTGTAGGATTGAGTGATTGGTGTTATGACACAACACTTTGGAGCGAAGCTCAAGATTGTAAAGGTTGTGGAAGCCTGGAAACCACATATCAAGCCTAACGGGAACTTGCACAGTTGAGTGGTTGGTGCTGTAGCATGACACTCCAGAGTGGGGGTTGAAGACTATTGATGAGAGTGGTTACTCTAGCAGTTATTCTAATTATTAGAGTAGTTACTCTAATTATTAAAGTGGTTACTCCGGCGGTTACTTTAGCAGTTATTCTAATTATTAGAGTGGTTACTTTAGTGGTTACTCTAGCAGTTATTCTAATTGTTAGAGTGGTTAATCTAGCGATTACTTTAGTAATTTTTCTAATTATTAGAGCGATTACTCTAATTATTAGAGTAGTTGCTTCCAAGTCTATAAATATAGTGCCCAGGCGCACAATTGGGAGGAAGTCTTTTAGTAGTTAAGTAGCAAAACTCTTGTAGTCTATTTGAAAGTTAGAGTATTTTCCAAGTGCCCATAGTAGGAGGTCGAAGTGTGGACGGATCTTTATTTGAGCATTGTGTACCTGAGCACACCTTGTGTACGGCAATAAAGACGAGCTCTTTGATTCATCCTTGCAGCACTTAAGATTTGTTTTCTTACGCATTTCTTTTATTTTATTTTCTTATGCATTTATTTTATTTTATTTTATGCACTTTACATTTCTGTTATTAGCACAACAATTCATTTTGATCAATTAGGCAAATCGTTAAATTACACAAGCATGACCACTTCGAGTATGTGTGTAATGCTTGGTAACCTAGTAATGATTAGCATTTGGTAATCCCAGTAGTGTTGCACTAGTTTAAGATGTGTACGAAAAGTGGGAAAAGATGCTGGTGTTAGGATTAGTTAGAACTTAGTTAATGAGTAGTTAAGTTAAATTAGTCACTTAGTTACCTCTCTCCTTCCCTACTAGCGCAGGACATAAAAACATAAAAGCTATAAAAATCATATGCCTTAAGCTTACTTAACCATACAATCGTGACATACAGGTAAGCTTGGGAAGACAATGATCAACCAACCCATCCTTGTTCCACAAGGGTGCATAAGCAATTACTCCTTGGAATTTGACCGGATCATGCGTGAAACACTCGTATTCGTATGGTTGAGCATAGGGGTACCTTGCCACTCATCATTGGTGCCATTTCTGGGGACTTAGTTGTTTGTGTGCTAATTAGAACATAGGAAATCATTCACATCATTGGAACGAACCCTTAGGGTTGATTGAGAAAATAATAAACAAGAATACATTGCACACTGAACAGACAAGTATGTCTCCTTCTTCGTATGAAAGCGCCTCACTGCCTAGGTCTAAAACAGGAAACAATCGGTGGCGTAATACACATGACGTTGATCCACCAGTCCCTCAACAAGTTTGAGTGGTATATATTCATCCCGATTAGTATATACCAGGCTTCACCTTTATCCTCCATCAAGATGAAGAACTATGTTGATGAGGCTTAGAAGGTAACATAGTATTACCTCCTGATCGTTTAGCCCTGAACATGCTTCTTCGTGCTATCACATGAATTGGCATGCCACACTTACATGCAGAATATGTTGTGCAAGACCATGACTTGAGATAATACCATCCCATAGAGGGACAATGTCAAAGGGACTTGCAACAAGAGAGACATCATAAGTCTTTGAAGGGTAAGTGATCCCAGGATGCCCTACATGTCTTAAGCGAAAATGAGGGTGGTGAACCTACCTTAGGCAGTCGCCCACACAATGATGTTCCTCCCCTTGACTTTGGCCAAGGGGTTGTGTATCAGGACCTTCATTCCACTATTCATAACCCAGGTTCTGATACCCATGGGCACAAAGGGTCTGAAAAAGGAACATGAACTCATGATAAAGGTGGACATTCTAATCACAATCATGATCGGGGTTGAGACTGTGGAAGAGAAGGTAGTAGTCACCGTCATGGTGATGGTTCTCTTTCTTCTTCTTCATCATCATCTTCTTCACCCTCTCCTTCAATATTTGGACATGGTCATAAAGAAAAAGACCATGGGAATGGAGGTAGGCAAAGTGGAAGTCATAGATGAAACAACCAAGAAAGGAGAGGAGGGCACTCTAGAGAGTTACAACATAGAAGAAGGGAGAGTAGGGGACAACGTAGGCATCATAGACGCCATGGATGAGACGATCATGATGAACCCCTCCTTGCTACTCAAAGTATGTTGGACATAAATAAGGCTGTTAGAATTCCAAAAAGGCACTAGAAAGATAGTAGGATCAAAAGATTAGATATGAATAATATCCCGCAATTTGAAGGGGGATACAATGCTGGTCCTCAGAATCATTTACAAGCATTCTATGATGCGTGTGCCTTACAGAACATAGAGAACGAATGGTAAAAACTTAAGTTATTCCTATGGATATTAGTTAAAGAGGTAGAAAGTTGGTACCAGTCCTTAGAACTGGAATCCATTTGTAGGTGGATTACTATGTTAGAACTATTTAATGACAAGTACCAAATGTACTCTCGAGTGTCTAACTTGCGAAAGCAAATCCAAGGCTAGAAACAAGGAGGACATGAACCCTTGGATGCTGCCATGGGCTGATACTATGCATTGTTACATCATTGTTCTAGCCATGGTTATTTGCAAAGGGATCAAATGCACCATCTCGTGGATGGGCTTAGGCATAAAACAAGAAGAACCCTTGGACTTATGCCCAAGGGAGACTATCTGAGCTTAGGTCCCATCAAATTCAAAGACTATTGAAGCAAGTTGCTAAGGAAGAAGGTGAGCTATGGAAGAGAGAAAGTGCAGAAGAGTATAACTGAGATCCTTCCCTTTAGAAGAGGGGAGTAAGATTTTGTGAGGATGAAGAAGAGTCACCACTCGAAGAGATGGTGAATAGGAAAACTTTGCCTATCCAAAAGATGACATCAGAATTTTCAGCAAAGGCAGATCAAATGTGAGATTTCCTAGACAATAGATTTCAAACTGTTCTTAAAATAGTAGAGGAGTCTATAGAGCAAGGTAGTGAGAAAAGAAAAAAGAAAGAGGCTGAACATGCACGTAGCAAGGGTAAGGGCAAAGTTGCCATCATTAAAGAGGTTGTGGATTTGGAAATGGAAAATGATAGTGGATGTGAGATATGTCAATATGACCATCCTAAGGGATGTTGCCCTGTAATCTTAGATCTGCAAGAGTTTGGGGTATATGCACTCAACCCATGATTAAACAAAAGGCAAACACCCCAAAGGTTACCTTATCCTAAAGGTAACCCAAGGCAGTTCCACCAACCCTTAACATATTATCCCAGTGGAACTCCACCACAATCGATTGAGCAATATCAATAGTGGTAGCACCCATAATCATGGGGAATGCCAAACACTAAGGCAACAGTATCCTTACCGGCAACTTGACCTATATGGATATTACGTGTAGCAATCAATCTCTCCACATAACTCTACTAGTCACGTCACTCCTCAACCTCACTACTAAGCCCACGAGTATTATGGGACTCCCTCTTCTAGAGGTGATATTTTCCAAGCATATCATCCTTCTCATTCAGTTGCATCTCTTCCACCAATTGCTCCACTACCACCCACTTTAGCGATGCAAGGTGAAATCCCTACCTAGCCATAGTGACGTAACCCCACGAGGGTTGTTAACTCTCAACCTATTGTTGGTTCCAACAACCACATGAAGAAAAGACCTTTCTTTAGAACCAATAGTCCAACCAAGCCCTTGCAATCACAAGTGGCTGATTCCTTAGATGCCTTAGTATCAATCAAAACTTTGAAGCCCCGTTCAACCCAATCACTGCACTCAACGCATATGGTCATGCTAACACATGTTGTCACCGATTGGATAAAAGCTAGCCACCTTCCTAGGAAATTCTTTGATCCTGGGAGTCCTTTGATATACTTACAAATCACTAGAAACGCACCATGCAAGGCTCTTTTGGATTTAGGTTCTGGTGTCAACTTGATTTCTCAAGAAATGTACAAGGCCTGGAACTTGCCTCCATTGAAAAAGAGCAACATCTGTCTAGAGTTGGCTAACCAGTCCATCACTGTCCCATTGGGACTGGTAAAAGACATTGTTGCCACTGTTTGTGAGTGGTCATACCTAGCTAACTACCTAGTGATTCAAGTAAACAATGGTAAGGGGGACTTCCCAATCATAATGGAAATAGCATGGCTAAGCACTATCGATGCATGCCTAGGAATTCACAATCTTTCCCTAGAAATATGAAAGGAAAACACATTTGGAAAGATCAAGAAGAAGAAAGTTCTGTGCATCACATACAGTGACATAGGATGTAATTGCGTGCAGAGGTCATGGTTTGTGCAAAGTTTAGCATTACCTGCGTGCAATTAGTGTGCACAAGTGATTAACATACAAAGATGCCTATATGCAACAGCCACATGACAGGAAGACACCTAGTGGCTGATAGTTGATCAAGAAAGTAGTTCACTCATATGCATGAAACCGAGGGTTTGACTTATACTTACATTGATAGCATAGACGCATTAGAGCAAGTCCACCACCAACTTCCAAGTCTTAACCTTGAAAATATCAACTAGGGGAAGTTGGAAATCCCTGAGAAAATTAAGCAGGAGCCCCTCAAGTGAAAAACATTGCCCCCCTGGTATAGAATACACATTCCTTAAAAATGGAAAATCAGTAATTATCAATGCTAAGCTTGCTCCTCAACAGAAAGAAGAACTACCAAAGGTAATAAATAAATGGTTGGAAGCTCTTTCTTGGTCATATCCCAAATTAACTGAAATAGATCCTAGGATATGCTAACATAGAATTTACACTGAGCCCTCCATGAAGCCTCGAAGATAACTATAGAGGTGATTGAACCCTAAGCTGAAGCAAGTAGTTAAGGAAGAAATCGAACAACTTCTCAAGGCTGGGTTGATATACCCCATTGCTAATAGCGAATGGGTTAGCCCCTTAGTTATTGTGCCTAAAAAGAGAGGCAAATGGAGGGTGTGCATAAATTTCATGCTACTAAATATGGCAACATTCAAAGATCACTTTCCATTGCCATTTGTTGATCAAGTCTTAGACACCATCATAGGGCATCGCTATTACAATTTTCTGGATAGATATAGCGGATATAACCAAATAAAAATAGCCCTAGAAGACCAAGCCAAGACTATGTTCATCAATCCTTGGGGAACATTCACATACAAATAGATGTTGTTTGGCTTGTGCAATGCCCCTGCAACATTTCAACGACTAGTTCTAAGCATATTCCAACAACAGATAGGGAATGGCATGGAGGTCTTTATGGATGACTTCTCCACTCATGGAGCAAACTTTGATCAAGCCTTAGATCAATTGGAGCAAGTGTTAAAAAGATGTGTAGAAACCAATTTGAGGCTCAACTGGCAGAAAAGCCATTTGATGGTCCAAGAAGGCATAGTACTAGGGCACAAAATCTCACACACAGGGATAGAGGTAGACCCTGAGAAAATCAAAATTATCCAAGGAATTAATCGTCAATCGGAAACTATCAAAGATATTCAGTCATTTGTTGGAGATACTGGCTACTATAGGAGATTTATTGAGAACTTTTTAAACGTTTCAAAACCATTGGTGGAATTAACAAAAAAGGATGTACTTTTTGAGTGGACTAGGGAATGCAAATTAGCTTTCCAAACTCTGAAAGAAAAGCTAGTAGAAACACCCATTCTACAAGCTCCTGATTGGTCCAAACCATTTCATATCATGACTGACACGTCCAACTATGCTTTAGGAGTTATACTTACACAGTCAGATGACTAGAAGCATCCTTATTATATCTACTATGCAAATAGAAGTATCGTTGGTGCACAACTTAACTAAACTACCACAAAGAAAGAATCAATGACTATAGTGTTTGCACTAGAAAAGTTTAGACACTATGTATTGGGATATAAAGTATATATACATACAGATCATAGTGCAATCTAGTTCCTCATGAATAAGCTAATGGTAAGCCCTCATATCATACGATGGATTGTAATCTTACAATAGTTTGATTTAACGATGATTGATTGTAAGGGAATTGAGAATATAGTTTCTAATCATTTATCTCGGTTGTGATGAAACAACAAAGAGGAGGAGTATCCAATTTTTGATCATTTCCCTGATGAATTTCTCTTTGCTGGTGTAGTGAATAATCAATCACCCATGGAGAAAAATTGGTATAGTAGCATTGTTACCTATCTCCTCACTGAACAAACACCATAAGAGTTAACCCTTAAGAAGAAACAACAGTTTCTTCATTGAGCCAATTACTTTATAAAGATCAATAGGCAACTTTACAAAGTGTGTCTTGATGGCTTGGTTTGATGGTGTGTTCCTAATATAGATCAACTGCAAGTTCTCCAAGATGCTCATGAGGGTCCTTATGGGGGTCATTACACAGGGAGACGAATGGCCATCAAGATCCTGCTTGTAGGATATTATTGGCCTACATTATTTTGTGACACCCATCGTTTCATCCAATCTTGTGAGTGCTATCAATGTGATGGGGGAATGATTGCTAGAATGGAGGGTTTGCAACAGTGAATTCAACTATTAGAACCCTTCGACATTTAGGGAATTGATTTTATGGGGTCGATTATACCAATGTCCAATGGAAAAGCTTATATTATTGTTGCTATTGATTACCTAACAAAATGGGCCAAAGAAGCTACTATTAAAGATTGTATATCATCTACAGCTACACGATTTGTTCAACAACAAATCATAAACAAGTTTGGTGTGCTGTGTGCACTTATTTCAAATAATGGTACACACTTCACAGGTGCAACTTTTTGGAAATTAATTTAACACTTAGGGGTTGAGCATAAATTGACTATACCATACCACCCCCAAGTGAACGGTCAAGCAGAAGTCACCAACATGGAGATTACGAAGATATTGATAAGAACCATTAGCAAGTTTAGGTGAGACTAGAGCACTAAACTGAACGATGCTCTTTGGGCATACCGCTCCACATGAAAACTCCCTATAAGCTACTCTTCCTATGAGTTAGTGTATAGTAAATAACCAATGCTTCCCATTCAAACTAAGCTTCGTACACTATCCATGACATGTGACCTCAACCTTGACCTTGATCTAACACAGAAAAAATGGTTAGTAACCCTTAACTTGCTAGATGAAAACTGATTAGTTACTCTATCATCTAACAAATTGCAGAAGGCCTTCAATAAACAATGTCATGACCTAAGAATTAGGAAAGTTAAATATTAGCCAAGAGATAAGGTTCTCTACCGAAATCCCACACATGTGCCACAATGTACTAAATTTCAAACACTCTGGGAAGGACCTTATATTATTTATGTAACTTTTCCTTTAGGGGCCATGACAATATACAAACTTGAGAGCCCAGATAAGAAACTTTTGGTCAACATGCAACAAACCAAACCTTTTCAGGAGCTTAAGATAGCTAGTACACATGCTATTTCCCTTGATGGACAACCCTGCTCACTATTTTAGATCTCCTCCTTCCAACTTAGTCACGGGGGAGATGGCCACCTATGCTAACCATTCTAAGCCCTCAGTTCTTTTTGAATTTTTGTTTTATACATTTTTTGTTTTACACATTCTTTCATATTTTCTTTTTTTTTTTACACCATCATTCATGTTTTTACTGTTTCTTTGTTTACTTGATTTACTTTTAGTCATCATCTAATAAGTACTCATGATGGTGGATTGAATTATATCATATTGATTGCTAATGTTTGGTTTTTACCTTTGAATTATGATGTTGATATTAAGGTATGGTTCTTTTGGTAAAATAGGCAATGAGTCCACACCATCCACTCATCCATAAAACTCTATGGTCTCCTTTGGCCTAGAACTGTACAGTCCCCTTTTTCTAAGTAAACTTGTTAATAAATTGGTGGCTGGGTATTTTTCAAACCAAGGAAAGACTCAAAGGATGAAAAGGGTGTGACTTCAAGGGGATTTGATGCATTGGTGCTAGCCATTCTCTTGGGTGCTTGGATGCTTTTTCTTGGGTTTTCTACCATTTTGACATTGTTCAAATATCAGGAAGTTGAGTAAATAAAAATAAGTCTTTACATGGTGTGGTTCTCACGCATAAACATAAAAAGAGAGAGAGAAAAAAAATAGAAAAAGGTGAGGATTCAAAGCATACCCTTTAGACATAATAAAGCAATATGGGTTACAAGTACTGCTTATGGCACTGGAAAGACATGTTACCCATGCCTGAAGATTCTCTCTAACTAAGGCCCTTTCTCGCTTCCTACTTCTCCATCTCACTCTCCTTGGGATGGTGGTCACTCTTTGTGGAAGAATTCTTGTTGCCTCAAGAAGATGGATTGGTCAAGTGTATTGATGTGAGGTCACTGAATGTGGTTAGTTTGAGACTAGATTTGGGATGAGTTCTACTCAGTTATCTTAACCATGAAATACACAAGGGGCTTTACACAACCTTGTTCTTGGGATTCCATTCTGTTCTCTCCTCTCCATCTTTCTTCCCAGTTTCCACCTCATTGCTGATTTTATCATTAGTCCATTCTAGGTTGATGCATTATTTTTCTTTGGTGAATTCTTGTGGGTAAGTTTTTAACTATTGCTTCCAAATGACATTCCTAGAGCCTATAAAATCTTTGGTTTGTGGGTTTGTCAGGGCATAAAGGGCATGAGCTTGCTTTGGGGAGGACCCATTGGCATTTTTTTGGGTGCAATTGTTAACTTCTTTTCCTTAAACATTTCCTATAATCAATCATTTCTTATTTCATCCCCATCCATGACATCCATTTTATTGGTGTTGCCGTTGATATTTTTCATCTTTCGTGTTCCTCATGTTTTTCCATTTTATAGCTATCGGAGGTTCACTCTTAGTTGTGGGGGCCCTGGCATAAATTTTTCAATTTTTTCTATTTTACTAATTGCCTAACCCCTACACCTCAGGTAGTTGCCAATGATAAATCTTCAAACCAGTTTCTGCCATAAGCACAACTTAGCGAATGCGCTTCATATTGAGGCAAGGTATCAATTGCATTGTGGATTATCTATCCTTGCTCATTTGTGATTGTATTGTGTGTGCAGATGACAATCATACAAACAATGGATTGGGCTTGGAGGAAGCACTTAGGATGGACCAGAACTAGAGCATTTACGAAAGAAGCAAGTTTGGTGGCATGGCTATGGATAAACAATGGAAGGCGCAATCTCGACATTGGTGGCAATACGCTCCATCTTCTTTCTCTTTCTCTTTTTCTCTTCAAGCCGCCAAATAAAGGCTTGGATGTCATTTATGTATGAGTGTTCATCACAATGATCATGAACACTAATGTTGTAATATGCTTATTAATCCATTCATTGGGCACTTTGAGTCTGTCATCCCATTCCACAATTAGTTGTCAATTAGTCAATAATCCCATACCTTCCCAATATTTTGTAAGGAACTCAAGAACAAGTTTTCATTTAGTTATGGGGGTATGATGAGAGTGGTTACTCTAGTAGTTATTCTAATTATTAGAGTGGTTACTCTAGCGGTTACTCTAATTTTTAGAGTGGTTACTCTAGCGGTTACTTTAGCAGTTATTCTAATTATTAGAGTGGTTACTCTAGTGGTTACTCTAGTAGTTATTCTAATTATTAGAGTGGTCACTCTAGTAGTTACTTTAGTAGTTATTCTAATTATTAGAGTAGTTTCTCCCATTAATGAGTATACAGTGCCTAGTTGCATAATTGGGAGGAAGTCTTTTAACAATCAAGTAGCAAAACTCTTGTAGTCTATTTGAAAGTTAGAGTATTTTCCAAGTTCCCATAGCAAGAGGTCTAAGTATGGATAGATCTTTATTCGAGCATTGTGTACCTAAGCACACCTTGTGTACAACAATAAAGATGAGCTCTTTGATTCATCCTTGCAGCACTTGAGATTTGTTTTTTTATGCATTTATTTTATTTTATTTTTTTATGCATTTACTTTATTTTATTTTATTTTATGCACTTTACATTTCTGTTATTAGCACAACAATTCATTTTGATCAATTAGGAAAATTGTTAAATTACATAAGCACGACCACTTTGAGCATGCGTGTAATGCTTGGTAACCCAGTAAAGATTAGCATTTGGTAATCCCAACAGTGTTTCACTAGTTTAAGATGTGTATGAAAAGTGGGAACAAATGTTGGTGTTAGGATTAGTTAGAACTTAGTTAATGAGTAATTAAGTTAAATTAGTCACTTAGTTACCTCTCTCCTTCCCTACTAGCACAGGACATAAAAACATAAAAGTTATAAAAATCATATGCCTTAAGCTTGCTTAACCATACAATTGTGACATATAGGTAGGGAAGACAACGATCAACCAACCCATCCTTGTTCCACAAGGGCGCATAAGCACTTAGTCCTTGGAATTTGATCAGATCGTGTGTGAAACGCTTGTATTCCTATAGTTGAGTGTAGGGGTACCTCGTCGCTCATCAACTTTATAGAGTGTGGACCCTTCAAACCATATTTGAGAGCAACAAAGTCCAGAGTTGTGCTTGTGATCTATCATTCAAGTGTGGACTACCTATGTTGGGGAACCACGTTAAATTTTGTGTGTGTGCTTTTTCTGAAAATGTTTTAATTTGGGAAACTTATTCATCCCCCTCCCCCCTTTAAGTTCAATGATCCACAAGTGGTATCGAAGCTTGGTACTGTTCTCTATCATCATCAACTTTAAGAGTGAACAATGGAGGGGACATCTTACAAAAAGCTATCCATGTTCGACATATTCAACTTTATACTAGAAAGCTAGAATGCAAGGGTTCTTCAAATCCATGGAATTTGAAGTATGGAAGTCAATCCTTGAAGGCTACGCTCTGCCTGTTGATAGCTCCACTAACATCATCAAGCCTCATAACAAATGATCACAAGAGGAAAAGGATAAGTTCATGTTTGATTCAAAAGGAAAAAATTGTTTATATTGTGCATTGTATAAATATGAATTTAATAGAGTAGCAGGATGTAAAATGATCAAAAAAATTTGGAAAACTTTAGAAGCTATTTATGAGGGAACATCTATTGTTAAGCAATTGAAATTATTAGCCTTACAAAGTGAGTATGATAAACTCAAAATGAGAGAAGGTGAGAAAATAAAGGATTATTTATCTAGAGATAATGATATTTTTGTAGCTATTAGAGAAATGAGAAAAGATCTACCTGAAAGTGATGTCATCATCAAAATGATCAAAACTCTACAACTAGAGTTTAGGCCAAAGGTCACAGCTATGGAGGAAATAAAAAATTTCTTAACACTAAAATTTAAAGATCTTCAAAGTGCTCTCATTGCTTATGAAATGAATCTCTTAAGTGAAGGAGCGATCTAAGAAAGACCTATTGCTTTATAGACTACCTCCAAGGAGAAGGAGTTAAATGAGGATGATGAGGGCAGTGAAGATGAGATTGCTTTTCTCTCAAGAAAACTACAATGATTGCTTACAAGGAGAAACAAGGGAGCATCTTAGCAAAGATCAAATTTTTTCAGTGGTAGAGATAGAGGTAAAAAATTTTTAAATGCTTCTAACTTAGATTTCTCTTTCATAGAATGTTGGTTTTGTGGAGGAAGAGGCCATATGACCTTCAAATGTCCTAGTGATTCAAATAATAGCAACTTTTAGTGAAAGAATAGATCAAATGATGAGGAACCAAAAATACCAACTTTTATACAAGTTGGAATGATGATGAGCAAAGTGAAGAAGAAGCATGTAATTCTTCCAAATATTCCCATCTCATATGCATGGTGCTTATAGAGGAAAATTCCTCACATATGGCTAAACAAGATGGTTAGTATGATGAAAAGGTATAGTGAATTTAAAGAAGAAATTTTTCCTTTACAAAAAAAGATTAAGAAGGCTAAGAAACTTGTAATTTCTAAGTTGGATGCAATCCTTGCTAAAGTGAAAGAAGATATCTCAAACATAAAAGATGAGATTCAACAACTAACCTCTTTTAATAAGGATTACAACAAGGTTTAAGAAGATTAGACTCCTGAAATACAGCCAAAGAGTTTGGAGGAAGCTACACATGAAAATTCAAGCTGAAGCATAAACAAGTTTGATAATTTTGATCATGAGGAAAATACTTTATTTGTATTCAAAAATTGTGGTAGTAAGCAAACTCTTAACCACACTCATAATCATCAAAACAAGATTAATGTTTAGTCTTGTCAAAAAGACATTGGTAAGGAAATTGTGCAAGCACCAATAGTTGAAAATGAAGAAATGTGGAGAATTGAAAATGATGCAATAAGTGATCAAAAGTTTTGCCATAAAAGATATGAACAAATAAAGGCATCACATACATGATCTAATGAAAGAGAACCCAAGGATGAGAAAGTTCTTCATGATATGGAACCTCATCCCAAACTCCATTAAACTTCTCTCCTCACTGGCAAGCAAGGTAAGTCAAGGTAAGTCTCCATCTCTTTGCTTGCTAGTTAATAAGAATGGTATTTGAAATCCAAAATTATTTGTTTCTTGAAAAATGGTGGAATAATTATTTATAGCATCCCTTACCTTCATTTTTGAACTCGATATAACTAGTTTTATGAGAAAATGTGTGTAACACTTATTTACCTTGAATCATTATCTTATTGGTTTTTGTCATGTTTTTAATCTTGTTTAATTTGAACTTATTGTGATGATATGCTTCTAAGCTCATGGTCTTTGGGATATTTTTTCTATTTATGATATAAGATAAGATTTTGAAAAATCCTATTAATATTACTACTTGGAGATCTTAGTCCCCACATCCGAGCTTAATGTTGATCTATAGTTATAGTGTTTTTGTGATTTATAACATTTGTACATTAATAGCCCAAGACAAGCAGCACATATGTATGGGAAGCCTATTCCTCATTATCCATCACCATCTTGGAGATCATCAATGAAGGGGGAGTCTTTGGAGACTTCAACCAAGAGATACTAAAATATTAAAAATATTCCAAAATGAGCAGGATAAGGACATCAAGAAGTTTTTTTTAGTGGCTAATGAGGTCTTGAATTTGTGTTCTTGATATCCTTTGGTAAAAATGATGTATGCACATTTCTCTATTACCATGATTATCAGTTTTTTTTTTCGCCAAATGGTTGTGTTATGCTTGTTGTATTGCTTGATACAAATACCAATCTATGCATGTTTCTGTCATAGTTCCCCTATCCTCTTGTTGATGTTTTCCCAAGTCAAAAATTTTCTAGTTAAGAGATACAAGTCTTAATAAGGCATTTAGATAGATTGCTTGTTCTTATTTGATCTATCTTTGGTCTTTTGCATCAAACTTATGTGTAGCTCCTTTGTTTTGAACTAATAAGAACAAATCTTAATGTATCTTCAACCCACCTATTTGATATTCAATCATAAGCCGAAGTGAGAAGTACCTATTTTTTGTAAAGTAAATAGTTGAGGTTATGAGTAAGATCATGATCATTTTTTGGCAAACTATCTATAGTTTTGATTGAATCATCCATTGAATAGTTTACCTTGAGATGAAGAATTAACAATTTGGCATGGCTGGTTTCAATTTGTGTTGCTATATTATCCTAATCATGTAAGATATGCCCTAATCTTTTGTTGATGTTTTAAATGGATGGGGAATATTAGAAAATAAACAAACCATGCAATGCAAACTACTAATGACTTATTTATTTAGAGATAGGTTACTTGATCTTTAATGCTTATACTTTACTTCACGCTTTAAGTTTGAATGTCACTTGGAAGGCTTGGATCAATTCTTGACATATTTGGGGCAACTTGTCATGGAACTTAGTCCTGAAAAATATGTGTGCTTTCAATTAATTTTCTTGCTTCTCTATACATTTGGGATTATGTCATGATGTTTGGTTTAATTATTGTTCTTTTGTGATATCTCTTTTGCATCAAGTTTATGTTTTTTATCCTTTTAGATACTATTTAAAAAGGGGAAAGTAGTATGGTTATATTTGTATGATCACTAACCCATTTTCTTAAGTTTTGATCATCACCAAAAAGGAGGGGGGTGGGGGGTGATGGGGATTGTGGGCCTTTTGGTGTGTCAAAATGTTAAGTAAAATGGAGTCAAAGATTGTTTGCATGGTTTTGTGGTTATTGTGTCTATAGGACAACATACATGGGAAAACAAGATGAGAATGAACTAGTCTAGAGCTTAAAGGAGAAGATTGTCCACAAGGTCTTAAACGAACATGCAAGAATTCCAAAGAACGTGGACAAGGACCAAATATTGAACAAGCAAAGTTGTCATCTTTGAAGCATGTGGAAGATCAAGGTTATGAACAAGGAATGATGAATTCATCATGCAAAGGAATATAAAGAAAGACATCTGCAAGAAATAGTAGATGTCTTGGCAAAATTTGAGAATGATTAGATAAAGATGTCTTCAAGAAACAACAGATGTCTTTTCCCAGGAAAAGACATCTTCACCAGAGAAAGTTATCTTCATAGAATGTAGGCTAGTTTTAGAAAGATGTGTCCCATTAGGCAAAGATGTCTTTCCAAAAAGGAGGTTTTAGAAAGATGTCTTGCCCATACAAAGATGTCTTCCCAAAATAGAAGGCAAATTTAGAAAGATGTCTCATGCATGAAGAAGACATCTTCCATGACCATTAGTGACCATTAGCTAGCCATTACATGAGTTCCAAAATGGAATTAGAAACATGATAGCTATAAGAAGCCATCATATGCATTGGGAAATGTGCAAGCTTATGTGTAAACATTGTACAATCATTATATTAATGAATGAAATCTTTGTTGCTCTTCATTTTATCATCATTTGTTCATTGTATAGTGTGCTATAACTCAAAGTACAAGGATTAACAAACTAAGTTGCATTTATCCTTTGTAATTGTTCTCCCTTTTTGCCCTACATGGTTGATGTGCTTCTTGTAGGAAGGCATCTTACTTGAGCTTGTTAGGATCTTATGGGATTGAGTGATTGGTGTTATGGCACAACACTCCTTAGTAGAGCTCAAGGTTATAAAGGTTGTAAAAGCCTAGAAACCACATTCCAAGCCTAACAAGACCTTGTGGTGTTGAGTGGTTGGTGTTGTGGCACAACACTCCAGAGTGACCCTTGAAGACTGTATATGGTGTGGACCCTTCAAACCACATTTGAGAGCTGTAAATTCTAGAGGTATGCTTGTGATCTATCCTCTGAGTGTGGACTACCCAAGTTGGGAAACCATGTTAAATTTGGTGTGTGTGCTTTGTTTAAAAAGTTTTATTTTGGGAAACTTATTTATCCCCCTCCTTCTAAGTTCAATGATCCACATCCTTGATCTCAAAGATATCTTCACAGAGCCTAAAACCTACAAAAACCATTTGTAGGGCAAAGGAAATTAGATTAGAAGAGGTGTTCCTACACTAGCTCTCCCATCCTTCCAAAAGTAAACTCATGTAAATAAAGTACTTGGGATAGCAGTTGATGAGTGGCGAGGTACCCCTACACTCAACCATACG
>MNCI01009413.1:10186-21349 GCA_015680685.1 Gnetum montanum
GCACAGCTTTGCTCAGTTCAGCAGCATTACAGTTTTTTCTGTTTTGAAAGAAAAGTATGCCTACATTTGCTTCTGTTTCTGTTTCTATAAGAGAAGCACATAGTAGTGGAAGATGAGAAGAAGAAGGTGAAGTTTTCCAGAAAGATTCATGTGAGACTGATCCTGGAAGGCAGGTATCATGTTCTAGATGAATCCATATGTTACATTAGTGATCTGAGGCCCACTACAAAATAGTTATGGAAAAGCCTCATCGGTGTTCTGGAAGTTGGCATCCTAAGTGCTACCAGGCTGCATCCTATAAAGGCCACCAAGGAAGGCAAAGGGAACATTGATACATACTGTGATGCAATGTATGTACAGAAATAGGTTAGAACAAGAACAATCATAGACAATGCTAATCTCAGATGGAACGAGCAGTATACCTGGGATGTATATGATCCTTGTACAGTCATCACAATTGGGGTGTTTGATAACAACCATCCTGAGAATGGTGAGAAAACAGCACTGGCCTTCAACATTGGAAACTGAGAGGGTATACACTCATTCATATCCTCTGTTGGTTCTGCATCCATCTAGGGTGAAAAAGATGGGGGAGTTTCAACTGGCTGTGAGATTTTTTTTACACATCTGTTATAAACATGATGCAGATTTATGCCAAGCCTTTGCTACCCACATATGATCCTGCCTACAATTTTTCTCTACATGTTCTTGATCAGAATCTGGAACTTCAGATTCAGACCCAGACACCCACTGCACATGGATACCCGTCTATTTCATGCAGAGGCTGTGACAGCAGACAAACTTGATGAGGAGTTTGATGCATTCCTCACTTCAAAGAACTCCGATGTTGTTAGAATGAGGTATGATCGTTTGAGAAGTGTTGCAGGCAGGATTGAGACAGTTACTGGAGACATGGCTACACAGGTTGAGAGATTGTAGAATCTCTCAAACTGGAGGGGTCCCTAAGCCACCACAATTTTTATTACTTTCTATCTCATTACTGTTTTGGTGCTATATGTTACACCTTTGGAAATAGTAGTTGTGTTGTTGGGCTTGTATCAAATGCAACTTTGGGTAGATAGGAATTTGTAGAACTGTTTGATTGTTGAGAAGCTTTTAAGGAATGAAGGAGTTGATTATGCTAAAGCTATAATAGGATTTGATACTGTAGATGTTTGCAAATTTGTTAGTTGTAAAATGTATTTGCATTTGAAATAATAATAATAAAATAAATAAATAATAAGTAATAGCTTATTCTCTTGTTTAAAATTTATGATTATACAAATACTTTGAGTTTCTTTATTTTTGCTTAATAGGTGAGAGGCATGGAAAAAAATAAGAAGATTCAAATTACCAAGCAGATTTGGAGGATCTCCACTCCACCAAGGAGATCATGCATGACAACCAAGTGGGTAGAAACGTGGCTAGCTCCTCTTCCTCTTGGAAAAGGAAGAGAGGCAAGAGAAGAAAGAAAAAGCCTTATAAAAGACCTTCTCAAGCAGAAGTGAGAGCATCAACCACCAATTAGCAAAAGACCTCTTCTTCTTTTCCTCCTCCCTTCCCTTCTGTAATATCATCTTCACCGTCTTCCCCATCCTACACCCCTTATACCATCATAGCCTTAGCCCTACTTTTGTTGCTCTCTTAAATTGGCTAAAATAGGAAGTAGGTGAGATTGTGTAGAAAGCTTGAAAGGCTAACCCTTGAGTTTGACCACGAAAAAGACTGGGAAAAGGGTTGGGGTAGTGACCTAGCCAGAAAAGAGGTAGCAATCATCAACCTTCGAGAACTTGAGAATTAGACCGAGCATTTGACTTGGGCTATCTGGTTTTACTATGAATACCTTTAGGAGGAGTTGAAGAATTAGCCTTTCAGTAGCCATCAAAGCCAATGGATTAATAAATAATACCCTAAGTTCCTTCCTTGCCCTCTTGATGTTTTCTCCATGTTCATGTTGAGGTTTATGTAATGCAACATTAATGGTTATTATTTTAGTTTAATGCATTTTATTTTCAATATTTTTGCTTATTTTTACTTTCATATTTTCAAATTTTATGTTCTTTTAAAATTATGGATCACATTTTCTCATCCACCGAGACTATTCCTAGGCTAGCTGTTGCTATATACAAGGTGCCCTAGGCACAACCTTGCAAAATTGTGCACTTTCAGGTGTTGTGCATTGGTTTGCCTTGTGGCCCAAATTTCCACCTCAATAGTTTTCATGTTTCAAGAAGTGAAATCTAAAAGAAATCCACTTTTTCTAAAGGTGAGAAATGAAATCAACATATGCACCATTAGAAGCATAAAGCTTATTTAATTTGACGAGCAAAACGAGAGCAAAACGAGGACGAGCTGAGTGAGTCTTCCCACACCTATGAGTTATTCTTGCCAATTTGGATTTCGTTTGGTATTATACAAAGTATAGATTAAGGGGCTGAGTGTATTTGGTATCATACAAAGTATAGATTATGGAGTTGAGTCTATCCTTTTGTACCTATTAATTTTTTTTGCCAACTTGGAATATTTTGGTTAATATTGTACAAGGTATAGATTCCATTTTTTTCTTGCTCAAACTTTAGACTTTAGCTTTTTTCTTCATGCAAATTAATGGTAAATATTATTTTATTCTTTTCAGAAAAAGGAGAGAAACATCACCATGCTTTTGCATGAATATTTTACTGAAAGGACATGAACTTGTGAAAGCAATAATTTAATCAATTTTCAACTAACCATACTACTACCACCTTATCCCCCGATTCATTGAGTTTTCCCTTCCATGTCTTTTCTTTCTATATCTAGTCTATATGGATTGATGTTGAATTTGTATATAACTTTAATTTTTCAACCAACCACATCTACGACCTTGACTTTTATTACTCTTACTTTAAAAACCATACCTCCAGATGTCTTTGACTTTTATTACTCTTACTTTAAAAACCATACCTCCAGATGTCTTTTCCTTCTATATCAGTCTATATGGATTGACCTTGAACATGTATATAACTTTAATTTTTCAACCAACCATATCTACTACCTTGACTTTTATTACTCTTACTTTAAAAACCATACCTGACCCNTTTTGCAACATGCCCGTGAAGCAATTGGTGTCATATTCAGAGACGATAAGTGTTGCAGAACTCACTCACGGGACAGAGCAATGGATGTGCTCGCTGGGTTGTCTCAGAGAGAACGTGTCTACAGCGATAATTTTTGCAACACGCCCATCAGTAATTGGTGTCATATTCAAAGTGTTGCGGAACTCACGGGACATGGCAATGAACGTGCCCCCGCGGGGTTCTTTCGCGAGAGAGAGAGAAAAAGTTGAAAGTTCAGACCACACCTTCAAAGTTTAATTTTATTCCAGTGATTAACAGAACATCATTATAGATTTTATGTTCTATATATGATCCCTCCATCCGAGTACAGTGCCATAAAATCTGACAAATTTGTGTGTGAAATCGGAGTTCCCTTCATCTCCATAATAAGCAATTGCAAGTTTGGTGAGCATGGAATTGTATAAGGTTGCAGGCGTTCTACTTTATATGATGATGATGATACTAGTGCCATGTTACTCTCTTCCATCTGAAATGGAGATTCAAGCTTTGCTAGATATCAAGGCACGCATCAGACATGATCCATCCCATATTCTTAGCGGCTGGAATTATAGCAACCGTCATCAACTATGTTCCAATTGGAATGGAGTCCAATGCTCTCATGATCGTCAAAGAATCCAATCCCTGAATTTAAATTTTGGAGATCTCGTTGGGGAAATTTCTCCATCTATTTGCAATCTTACGTTTCTAATCAATCTGGCTATGTCTCACAACCAATTGTCAGGTTGCATCCCTCAGCAAATTGGTATGCTAAGGTATCTTCAGAATCTAAAGTTGGCTGGAAACCGATTTCAAGGTAATGATGATTTTCAATCCTTAAAGCAGACAATTATAAATTATTTACATGTTTCTTTTGTTATCTTATACGGAATTATTTAAATTGGTATCATCTTGTTTCCTCCACTGGTTATAACTTATAACATCTTACATGAATTTTTAGGTAACATCCCTTCAGAGTTGGGTCGGATTACGCTGCTAAATTCGTTGGATCTAAGTTATAACAACTTCTATGGCAACATCCCCGATGCATTAACAAATTGTTCTTCTCTTCGAAGTTTGATATTGTCTGGTAATGCTTTTTCGGGTTCCATCCCTCAATCTATTTGCCAGCTGAAACATCTGCAAGAACTGGACTTCAGTTTTAACAATATGCAGGGCCAGATCCCGTCGTGCTTATCCAACTGTTCTTCTCTTCAAGAATTAACATTGTTTAGAAATGCTCTTTCGGGTTCCATCCCTCAACATATTTGCCAGCTGAAACATCTGCAAGAACTGGACTTCAGTTTTAATAATATGCAGGGCCAGATCCCTTCATGTTTATCCAACTGTTCTTCTCTTCAAAAATTGAGATTGTCTGCAAATGCCCTTTCGGGTTCCATCCCTCAACATATCTGTGTGCTGAAACATCTTCAAGAACTGGACTTAAGTTCTAATGAACTGCAGGGCCAGATTCCCCCATATTTATCGAACTGTTCTTTACTTGAGAAGTTGAATTTAATTTCCAATTTGCTGGGAGGCATCTTACCAGCCTCCCTGTCAGCTCTCTCAACGCTTTCAGAGTTATCATTGGGCAGCCCGGTTGGGGAAGCAGGTGGTCTGGAAGGTGCAATACCATGTCAGTGGGGGAACTTCACCCGGCTCAGGGTCTTATTCTTGGGATCAGACAAAATTAATGGCTCTATTCCTTCAGAGTTTGGTAAGCTACAGATGCTCCGTACCTTATATTTGTGGTCACAATCCTTGTCAGGCAATTTACCACAGCAACTCGGAAATTTGTCACAGTTAGAAATCTTATATATAGTAGGAGGCCTGCTCACAGGATACATACCTGCAGAGCTTGGTAAACTCAAAAAGATGACAATCCTATTCCTAGTAGGAGGGAATCTCACGGGGCCATTGCCAGATGAGCTCTGTTCTTTGACGTCTTTAAATTATCTGTACGTGGCAGGCATATTACAAGGTCATATTCCGGATTGTGTTTATCAACTGCAGCAGCTAAGGAGTCTGGCCCTTGTGGGAAATGGTTTAAGCGGGGAAATTTCCCCGTCTATTTGGAATTTAACTTCCCTCCATAGGTTGGAGATATCGGGAAACAATCTTTCTGGAATGTTGTCAGAGGAGATGTGCAATTTAACAAGCATGATGATGCTGAACGTAAGCGCAAACTTGAGAGGCCATATTCCAGATTGCATTGGCAACATGAACTCTCTGGTTTTTATTATATTACCCAACAACAATTTGAGGGGTGGCATCCCAGGGTCTATTGGTGCCCTTAGTTGGCTTCACTATCTAGATATTTCTGGAAACAGGCTTGTTGGAAATTTGCCCTCTACTCTCAAAAACTGCAGTAACCTCTACTCCTTGTTGATTTACGGCAACAACTTCAGCGGAGAAATTCAAGAGGCACTTCCATCATCCTTGAAAGTGCTGTCTGCCTTTTCAAATGAATTTTCTGGGTCTCTGTCTAAGCCATTGGCCAAATGCACAAGCCTTATAGTGCTGGATTTCAGACATAACAGTTTCAGTGGCTCACTGCCAGAATCTGTGAAGGAAATGAAGCAGCTCGAAGCATTGAATTTGGGCCACAATCATTTGGAAGGAGCCATTCCTTCATGGATAGTCAATTTAACCAACTTACAGGTTCTTGATTTATCCAACAATAGATTTCATGGTAGCATTCCAACTCAGCTGCAATTGCTCAAGGGATTTCAACATGTGTGGAAGTGGGAGTTCAAGTCCCACCTCTACCTCCGAGTACCCTTGGACACGTATTTGGATATTATTTTCATCCAAAAAGGGCTAGAACTGTTCAACATAAGAAATTTGCCTGTTCCTACTACTGTGAAGATGATTTACAATCAAGGGCCAGAACGGGTAAACATAAATAATATGTCTCTTCCTACTACTTTGAAGATGACTTTTATCCAAAAAGGGCTGGAACTATTGAACGAACAAATGGTATCCTACAACAATGTACTTGACCTCTCCTGCAACAATCTCACTGGTTCGATTCCGGATAGCATTGGAGGCCTGGGCAAATTAAGGTTGCTCAACCTGTCTCACAACATGTTGACTGGCCAGATTCCTGCAAGCCTATCCAATTTAACAAGTTTGGAACAGATCGACCTGAATTCTAATAGATTGTCTGGCATCATTCCGCAGGAATTAAGCTCCCTCAACTTTCTGGGTGATTTCAATGTGTCAAACAACCTTTTATGCGGCAAAGTTCCCCCTTCTACACAGTTCACCACATTTGATGAGAGTTCATTTGCAGGGAATCCATGCTTATGCGGATATTCTAAAAATCATCCATGCCCAGAGCCAAAATTGGCGACTAAAGCAGCACCAACAGCAGCAGATAAAAGCAAAAGTAAGAATGGTTGGTGGGATTGGTTGTACGAGCATGTGTCCCTGATAGCATTGGGATTAGGATTTGGATTATCTTTTGGGGCAATTATTGTACTGTATTTCCATTGCGACGCTTTTCAACGCTTCTATGGTAGATACCTAATCTAGATGTTGTGTGTCATTTAAAAATAAGTATATCAGGGCCAAATAGTTTTGGAAAATCATTCACCTTAACGATATCCTTTTAAGTGTTTCGTCTAGATTGTATTTTCTCTTAGATTGTTCATTAAATATTTTGATGCAATAATACTCTACTTTCAAGCCAATTTTTTAAGTGTTCCATCTATATTGTATTTTCTCTTAGATTGTTCATTAAATATTTGGATGCAATAATACTTCACTTTCAATATTTGGATGCAATAATACTTCACTTTCAAGCCAGCAGCCAATTCTTTTTTAAATAGGATGTGTTATCATGCTTTCTAAAATTTATGGTTAATAATTTTTTTAAACTTAGGGAAAAGAAAAATTAAACATTCATGGGAAGTCATTTGGGATAGATAAATTTTAATATTAGATGGGAGTATGATATAAATAGTAAAATTCAAATTAAAACATTATTATGTTTATTTAGCTTTTTTGGATTATATCCCAATAATGGGAAATTAAAAGAAATAAAATGACATCAAGTAACCTTAATTTCGTTCTATTAATAAACTTACGAGATTGCTAATTACGTTGCAATAATAATTACAATATATAAATTAATAAATACTGTTATTCATTTTTCTCAACAGTTTAAAATATTATAGAATGTATTAAGATAATAGCTAAATTCCTTGTTAACAACTTGATGGAAACTATGTTTATAGGTTGCTTAATAAAACCAAACCCAAACCATTCAATCCACATTATTGAAAGTGGTGTTTTAATTTCATTTAATGAATCTATGAAGTTTGTCAAAAACTATAGTAGATTAAAGATCCGAAAAAACAAAGTGAAGCCACTGAAATTATTGAAAGTGTGTTTAAAAATATTTATGTGAGGACCTAAGATATGTGGAGTACCACAAAGACTTTTTTCTGGAATAAGCATTGCAAGACTTCCTTGATAGGTTATTTTATTGGCTACATACCTCCTTCAATGATTCTTAATAACCAAATCTCTGTGCAATGGACTTTTAGGAAAATAAATTTCATGCATGTTCAAAATCTTTTCAAGAGGGTTTTTTTCTTCAAAAGGGATTTGAAATATTGCTAGCACTTTTTTAATTGTCTGCCCTTGGTTTAAAGATTTTAATCCTAAAGAAGCATGTAAGCATTCTAGGGCTATCTCCAAGTTTGACGTTATTCGTTGAAGATATTGCAAAGCAATTAGGCAAGGTTATCTATGTGGAGGCCATGAAAGGTATTTGAAGGCATCCCTCAAGACGTGTTTGTATAGCATTGAATTTGTGGAAACATTTAATAAATTGCATTGAGATTCTAATTATTGGAAAACCTCCAATTTTACAAAAAAATAAAAATAAAAAAATCAAGTATTTAAATTTGCCAAATTCTTGTTGCTCTTATCATAAACCAAATCATCGAATTTATAATTGTTCAAAATTGTTGGAAAATTAAGAAGCTAATGAAATTGCAAGAAACAAGTTTAAACAACAAGTGCATGCTCATATAAGAATGGAGTAGATACAACATTAGCAAAAACAAGGCCAACATGACAATAGTAATGAACAAGCATATGTATTTAATAAGGACTCCTCTCAACCTCATACTCTATATAGGATTGTAGATTCTATGGATGACAATATTCAACAATCTCACATAGAGGTCTAGTCAATAGTAGATGATGAGGTTTTTAAATAGTATTGCATAAAGTTAAAGTTGTTGCAAGCTCAACCTCTTTTGCTAATGTCTTAAAAGGTTTTAGAAACATTAAACTGTAAGCAAGGAACAATAACTTCAAATATAAAAACCTCATAGGATTGATTGAAAAATCTCAATAGGTGCATCCTTCCAAATTCGACTCAAAATCAATATCTCCTATAGTAATTGGTATAAACAATTCATATAATGCACGTAATCAAGCTTTTGAGCATGCCCCTTCTGCACATTCTTTATGATTAAAATTTTCTCTTAAAATGTTAGAGCATTGACAAACCCTCTTCACTTTTATCATGCACACTTGGCCATTAGTGAGATGCATTCATATATAATTTTTCTTTAAACATTTAAGCTTTAAGTTTTTAATCTTTAGGTTGTTAGTTTTGACATAACATATTTTATTTTATTCTAATCAAATCATGTTGAAGGAAAAGGAGGTACTATTATTATACTTCATCTTAAGTGGAATAGCTAGGTTATTGAGACCAGTGCAAACTCTGATGGTAGTCTTGTTTAGGTCATCCTTTTTTTAAAGGATGAATGAGCTAGCTTATTGTCTATTTATGCTACTAATGATGATAAACTCAAACATGAAGAAATATATTCTTATTGTTCTTAATAAGATTCTCTTTATCATGGCTAGAGATTTTAATTTTGGTGCTTCATAAGGTGATAAAATTGAAGGTCATTCTGTCTCTACCATTTCTGATGATAAATTCCTTTGGCGTCATATTTAGTAGAGATTCAATCTTTTTGATTTTATTGCAAATAGAGGAAATATGCATGCAAATCAATGGTTTACTTGAAGCAATCATAGAGTTGGTCATAATAGTATCATTTCTAGAATGAATAGAGTTTTCATATCCACTACAACAATTTATAGACTAGATTCTTATAATAAGCCTCCTATTTATGCTCTTTCTCAATACAATTTATCAAATTATGTTTTTAATATTTGTCATTTGACAATTGATTAGGTAAAGCAACTAGTTTGAATAAGGATTCTATTTTTAATACTTCTTTTTTGTCTAATGATGCTTGTTGCAGTCTTATATAATAAGCTTCGACTATTAGCTTAAGGTTTAGAGATTAAAATGACTAAATTACTTGTTGGAATGAGGCTATAGAAAGAATAACCAAGTTGTGCAAGTACTTGTGAAGGAAATTCAAATTTTAAAAAATACAACTAAGGCTAGATGTTGAACACAATATTCTATATCTTACTCAACAACTTGGTCTTTGTCTTGGTGATGTTCTCCAATAACAAATGACTTAGGCAATGTTTATTCTAGTTGTTTTGGATACTTATGTTTAACGTGCATAACTGAAAGCTCAAGTTAACTAGATTTGTATTGGAGACAAACTTGTTAAAGGTTTTTTTTTTTTAATTATCTTAAAGGTAAACCTCCTTCTAGGAAGATTAATTCTATTTTGATTAATGGTTTAGTTGTTGACCAAGATAACAATATTCATGAACATTTCTAGTACTTTTATAAACAACTCTTTTTTGTTAAAAGTTTGAACTTGCAGAAAATGGATGTCATTTTATAGAAAATTCCAATTCATAATATTGATATTATGCCTAAGATTGTTATTTCTTTAAAATACCTCATGAATACAATGATGCCTATGCCCAATGAAAATTTTTTATGAATATATGTCTTTTTTGTTAAGTTTTATAAGTAGTTTTAGCCTTATAATAAGTTTGACTTTTATGCCATGTATAAGAAGGTTGTTTGTAGAGGATCTCTTTGATAAATTCTCAATAGTGATATTATTCAACTGCTGCCAATGGAAGATCTTTGTTTGATGAAGAATTGTTGCCCCATCATGCTACTTGGAACTACATATAAAATTATTGCTAAAGCTATAGCTTCCAAGATTAAGCAGCATATTGCCAAAGTTGTTAATCAAGAAAAATTAGGTTTTGTCCCTAGAAGATACATTCTAGGCAATGTTCTAATACCCACTAGAGCTTTAAATTGGGTTGAATAATCTAGGTAACATTACTTTCTCCTTAAGTTGAACTTTGCTAAGCATATGATCCAATTGAATGACCTTTTGTTCTTATAATTCTTAAGCACATGTAATTGGAGACCTTTATTTGTCTTGTTTCACTTCTTTTTGAAAATTATCTAATGAAAATCAAAACTAATGGAAAATTATCTAATGCATTATTTTTGCACAGATCCATCAAGAAATGTTGTCCTCTTGCCCCCTATTTTATTTATTATTACAACTAGTGTGTTGTGCTCTACCTTTAATTTTGAGTATAGAAGGAACAATATTCATGGTGTCTCTCATCCTCTCAATTTTGGTTACACTAATATTAGCTAGTTTGTAGATGATACCTTTTCAATGCTACAAGAATATTAGTCAAAGATTCAAAAATCCATCAATATTATTCAAACTTACTATGATGCCTCTAGCTCGAGAATCAACAGTGAAAAGTCTAGTGGCATCAAATCTTCTTTTAGACATCTTAATCCTAGTGTCTAGAATATTGCATTGATATGGATAGAACCATATTGGACCTTTAAACTTCTTACAATGCCTCTTACTATCATTCCCAACATTTTACAATTATGAGATTCTATTATACAAAAAGTTATGCAAAAAGTAGAAAAGTAATCTAAAAGGCATCTTTCTCTTCCTAGAAAAATCATTGTTGTAAAGCACATCCTTCTTTCCACTCATGTTTACAACACATCTTTTTTAGTACCAAAGAAATGCAACTATATGAAGATTGAAAGAATTATTAGGAGTTTTAAATAAAGAAATAATAATGCCAGTAATGGTTTTGCTTGAGTTAAGTGGAA